>PVHP010002903.1:0-46290 GCA_004024765.1 Zapus hudsonius | reverse complement strand
TTGGGACCCTTCTGGCCTCACGGCTGAGTCCACTGTGGATGAGCTACTGTTCTTCCCATGTGCTGCTGTGAGGGTTTGAACCCGACATGTCCTCCACAGACTCAAGTTTGAATGCTTAGCTTAGTCCACAGTTGTGGCTCTGTTTTGGGAGATTCAGGGGACTTAGAAAGTGGGAAAAGCTGTTGAAAGCAGGACACTAGGGAGGGAGCATTTCCTTCTTTGCTTCCAATTCTCCATGACCAGACCAACTGCCTTCTCCCAAATGCTGCTGCTCCTGCTGCCATAAAGTTCTGCCCAAGACTGTGGAACCCATGGTCTAGTGATTGGGCCCCCTGAAACTGTGAGCTCATTAAACAATTTCTCCCTTTAATTAATTAATTAATTAATTAATTAATTTTAAATATTTTATTTATTCATTTTCAAGCAGAGAGATACACAGAGAGAGAAAGAGAAAGAGAGAGAGAGAGAGAGAGAGAGAGAGAGAGAGAGAGAGAGAGCACACCAGGGCCACCACCTGTGGGTCTGTCTTATGTGGGACCTGGGGAATTGAACCCAGGGCCTTAGGCACTGGAGGCAAGTGCCTTAACCACTGAACCATCTCTCCAACCCATCCCTTTAATTTATTTATGTCAGATGTTTTGATCACAGAAATGATCAGGTAACTAACATAACCACCCACAAGGTTGTGACTAATTTATCTAGAAATTTCTAGACTGTCACTGAAATGATCTTTCTGAAGTTTACTTATTTGTTGGATTTTCTTTGTGTTTTAGTGCAAAGAAGTAGGTTGACCTTTAGTCGAGGTACAATGAAAAATAACGAAAGCTCTAATGTGGCTCCAAGTTCTAACATCCGTCCCTCAGTTGTGTGAGACTATTTCTGGAAGTGTATGTAGCTATCTTAGCTCTTCATCACTCCAGGGTGTGATGGTTTAAATTAGTCTATGTGGGGACATTTGAGTTTTCAAATAGATCTTTGTCCTTAACCTTTAGCCAATCCTATGTTTGTAATGATTTATTTCCTCTATATGTTTTTGACCTTCTCTTGTCATATGTATTCAGCAGTATCTTCATTGAGAATGATTCTGACACTGACCACAGAGACACAATTGTATTCTGCTTCGATAATATAGAAAGTCAGAACACTTTTTTTTAAAGCTGTTGTCATATATCACTGTCAGTATTTTGAACCACTAAATTGTTATTAAAAATTCAGGGACAATAAGCCATTTTGAAAATACCAACAGAGAAGCAAATTCTGTACTGACTGACATTTCAGGGGTAATATCATTCAAGACATGCTAATTCCCCTGTAGCCCATCTCCTTGGGAAAGTGTTCACTGTATAAATGAGTTTGGTTTCCAAATCCTTCCCAGTATTTTCTGTTGACGAAGGGGGTCTTACTTTAAAAGAGAAAAATCAGCCGTGATGAGATTTGCTCATAATTTATGTGATTCTATTACCAATTTTTAAAAAGGAAAAATAGTCTGTTTCATAACTATAGTGAATGATTAGTGTTACTAGCAAAGACTTTTTAATCCCATGTCTTGTAATACTTTTCACTAAACAAATGGCCATGATAATCACTTGTGCTGACTGGTTGGTGGTCCAGGGTAGTCAGCTACCATGAGGGACACACTAGACACCCAGGCAGGAGTGACCTTGAAGAGGAGAACCAAACTTCTCACAGCTGCTAGGATTTTGTTCCTTTGCTTTTTTCATTTGTTAAAGCAAGCATATGTGGGCATGTTTTAGCTCTGGTAGGCTGTATGGTAGTGAGGTAGAAATACAAGAAAATGCTTCCCTGATAGCCTTTGTCTGTGTTCTCTAAGAAAGGATAGCTGTTCCTCTTCTTCTTCCTCCTCCTCATCTTCTTTTTCTTCTGCTTCAGCTAAGAGTGGAAAATCGACCTTCCCTTCATGTGGTTTTCAAATGACTTTCTCTTCTGAACCATTCTGGTAGGACACAATGCTTACAGACCATTATCCAATGTTCCCTTGTCACTTCTAAAGAAGAGAAAAAAATAAATGTGCTCATTAATGGAAAATGTTGCTTCTTTCAATCAGCTGCTAATGAGAATGATGATAAACACGTTGTTAATGCGTTTTGTACCAAAAATCATAGACTCCAGTGTCATAAGAGCACTGATAATAATGAGCATTTATGTAGCATGTCAATTAAAAAAACACATTTAAAATTCTTATTTGACCCTCAGAAAATAGTATATTATTTTTCAGAGACGAGTAAATGGAAACTGAACTAGAGTTATATCAAGTATCTCTCCTTAAAAGTATCATGAGTTAACGATCATTCTGGCTCTAAATAGTGAGTTGATGGTAGTCTGGGTGATACAGTAAGACCCTGTCCCAAAACAAAACAGACAAACAAAAAACACAGCAAAAAAATGAGATTCCTGCTTTATGTTTCTTAATTTGTTTTCATTATGCTATGCCTCCTCTGTATGCCATAGGAGAGTAACATTATTTTAGGATATTATGATCCTTGCTCTTCATATTAAAAATTTCTCTTGATAAAGAACTACTGGAGGTGGGTACAATCATAATGAAGGGTACCTAGTATTAGCATAGAAATATGTACCTAACTGAATATTTATGGCTACCCAGGTGGAATTCTGTAAGAGGTTGAATTCATGCCTCACACAGATTATCTGAGCAGAGCTTGAACTCCACCCAGGTATCCTGGCTTCAGGCACACTAGTGCACGATGCAGCCAGCTTGGGCCATCCTTGGGGAATCATTTTGGCTGTTCTCGGTGATTGGCACTTCTCAAAGCACAGTTAGCTCTTTTGTCCAATAGTCACTTTTTAGTGGAGAGGACAAACCTTTTAAGACACTGATTTAAAAAGGGAGCTCTGGAGCAAGAGACAGCATTCTACTTTTTGCTAATCTACCAAGACCAAAGATAAGAATATATACCTCTATTCTTTCTGAATCCTTTTAAGAGGGAACGTCCTCTAGACTGGGCATGCTTTCTTGACTTCTACTCAAATGCAAGAGAACAGAATTAAAATTTGATGCTTACAATCTATTCCCTCATATTCCTGTGAAATCTCATTTATAGTTGTCAGAACAAAAGCAAGGATTTTTTCATACCCAGATTGCATTAATATCAGAAGTAATCATGTTTTTGTTTTGGGATAGGTTGTTTTATTTTTATTTTTTTGCTTTGAGACAGGGTCCCATATATTCCAGGTTGGCTTTGAATTTGCTATGGAGCTGAGGATGACCTTGAACTTCTGATCCTCCTGTCTTTATCTCCAGAGCTCTGGGAGTGTAGGTGTGTACCATCACCTCTGGTGTAATGCCATGCCCAGTTTATGGAGTGATGGAGCCTTTGCACATGCTAGGCAAGCACTCTACTATCTGAGCTATGCCCCCAGCCTGAGGAATGATAATCTATCATTCCTTGTGCCTGCGTCCTCCTCAGCCATTGACTTTTGTGGGCATTGCTATAGAGAGCTGACCTTCAGAGAGTGGCTGAAAGGTGTGTCAGGACTGGTCTACCATGAGATGAACATGCCTCCATGGGTCTTAGAACTTATCTCTTATCACCTTCAATGTTCCCAGTATTTATTCGGTGTTATAATTATATAACAGCAAAATAAAAGGCTGTCATTTACAATGAGGCATGGATTACTCATTTTCCAGTCAAAGATGGTGATTGGTCTTTATCCTACTCTGTGAATAGCAGTGAACGTCTAGGGCTGGCTGTTCCCTTTGTGTTGTAAGAGAGTTAGGTAAGTAAGAAGTTAAAATGTATTCAAAACACTAAATGGGATCAGAAGACTGATGCCTGCCTCGTTTATTACTTTTTAAGGCATGTATCACAGCTTTTGGCCAAAAGCCAAAAGCATTTTATGGTTCTAAACACCAACCCCAAGGGTGAAGGGCAGGAAGTTAATGATGACACAATCATAGCTTTTGTGTGGATGGATGCATATGTACTTGTAATACATTTGAAATGCATTAGCAGACTGTTACATACATCCTCCACATGTTCACAGAGTGTTTGAAAATTCAATAAATGTCACCTGTCTGACATTAATATTGCATACCACTAGAAACTTCCTGTATCTTAATGTTATCAATAAAAAGCACAATAATAATTATTGTTCAGAGGTGGGAAACCTTAGGGTAGAGGTAGGAATTTGCAGTGCCTGGGAGTGGAATTTTAAGAAGTGAGAAGGAGCATCAGCCTCTGCTTTGAATTCTGGCTCTCCTGTGGTTGAGTCTGGGTTCTCTCCTTCACTGTCACTGTTAGGCTTTGTGACCTAATGCTTGTGTGGTTTCATAGCCTCCCATGAAAACACGGCCTAGTGTCTCCTCTCACTGAATGCCAGGAGGATCTGTTGAATGACAGAAACGCAATGAGGCCAGAGTTGAAGCCCAGCGATGCAAGCTGTGGTTGCTGGCATTGTGAAGACCAAAACGTCAGAACTGAAAGCCAGATGTTTCCTTGGGGCTGGAATCAAAGACATTAGCCTTCCTGTTAACTTCCATGACCTCTTCAGCCATAGACTTACTGTTTAATTTCAGTGGCCTGGAGACAGATATCTTGGTTTAGGAGCCAATGGTCCTTCCCTAATGGGCCATTAATACAAAGGAGTGCTTGTCATTTGGGGTCTGCAGTAATGCTTGTTTCTAAAGAGAGACATGGAAACGGAAAGTAGTCTCAAAAATGTCCTCATCTCCCAGTTAACTGTCCCCATCTCCTACCAACTTGTCTCAGGTATGTGTCTCAGGTGGGTCGTAAGCTTTCGAGTTGACTGATCTAGGTGAGAATAGAATTTATTTTTTTTAAACCCTCCTCCAGGGAAAACTACTTTTCAAATCGCCATCTGCTTATCTGCCTCTGGGTTTGCTACTCTCCAATCTGATGCCAGCCGGATGGAACAGGAGGGGAAAGGCTCAGAGGCAGGTAGGTGTCTGACAGCTGTCACAGAACCAGGACAAATGACAGTGCTTCCAAAGCCGAGAGCCAGCCACCTTGCCCCACAGCTCCAAGTGGACCATTCTCAAAGACAGCTTTAGTCACTTTCTCCCCAAGGTGTCCAAGAGCCCACCTCTGAAAAGATTATTTTTCTTGCCAAAATCAAAGATGTCCTCACCTTTCTCCCTTTCTTTTCTCCCAAATGCAACTTCGTAAGTGGGGCAGTTTCAGAACTGCTAAAGAAAACAAATCAATTCCTTTATTTTTTTTTTAACTAACAACAAATGCTGAGTAAGTAAAAGGCAATCACTAAAAGCCCCAGCTCCAGGAGGGAGGTCAATTTAAAATTGTGCTTGACTGTTGGAGTTTACTAAAAAAAAAATTAAGTACCATTACTGGAGACAAAATATTGCATCTGTGCATTAGCTCTTGGCTAGACAGCCAGCACACATGCACATGGTATCCTTTTATATCCAAATGGATGCGCTACCATGGAGGGCTCGCTGCTCCTCTCAGCAGTGGACTCAATGCTGCCGAGGAGCCTGGTGTTCACCTGAGTCCTTGCCTCTCCCATTCCCCCTGAGGACTGGGATAAGCCCTGGCCACCTTCAAGAGTGCTCCTCGCCAATGTGCTCTCCAGAGACTCCTTTCTTCCAAGCAAGGCCTCTGAGTATGTTGGTCTTCATCCTTTTCTGTCTTTGCATGGTGCTAGGATCTAAACCCCTTAAAGAATATTATTTATTTATTTATGAGGAGAGAGATACATACAGAGAATGGACATGCCAGGGCCTCCAGCCACTGCAAATGAACTCCAGATGCATGTGCCACTTTGTGCATCTGGCTTTCCATGGGCACCGGGGAATCAAACCCAGGTAAGCAGACTTGGCAAGCAAGCACCTTTAACTGCTGAGCCATCTCCTCAGGCCAGGACCTACATTCTTGTTTAGTCTTCCAGCACTGTGTTACCAGCTTTGCCAGGCGCCTCTTCTCTTTGAGTCTCTGTTTCATTGATTTAGTCTTGACCTCCTGGCAAGATCTGGGATGGCCTCTGGACACTCCGTTGTTCCATTAGGCCATGGACGTGATGGCCACTGTGGTGAGATCTGCTTCTGCCTCCTGCAGGCAAGTTCCAGAGTAGAGCTGTGCTGTCTTCACTGACCTCATCTTGATGGCATTCTCCTGCTCCAAATGCCTACTCCAAAGAAAATCCCCTTCAAGAGGCCACTCCTCCTATCTGCTGACCGCCTCATTCATCATTCACGGCTAAGCTTCCGCAACACAAATTTTTACTTGGATTGCCTGTCTTTTAAGCTCTCATTGCGACTCTAATGCCTGACACAACAGCCGAGAGATCTTCCTATAGCTTCTGAGACATTACATTTTTTCTTTTCTTTTTTTAAATTCTAATGTATTCTTCTTCTCATCCTCCACATTCCCTAAAGATAAGCATTCCGTATGATTCAACAGTAAGAGATTTGAAGATGTATTTCATTTCTATATTTCAACTAATATTCTTATGCCAGTGGACCTCAAATCTACATCTGTTTAGTTAGTTTTCTCATTGCGAGGAACAAAGTGCCTGACGAAAAGCAACTCAAAGAAGGAAGGGTTTAGTCATGACACCAGCGTCACAGCATGGAAGGCATGGTGGCAGCATGAAGTGACAGGTCATGTTGTGTCTGCGGTCAGGAAGCAGGGACAGATGAGTACTGGCCCTTAGTTCCCTTCCTCCTTTTTATTTAGTCCAGACACTTAGCCTCTTGGGGTGTCCACATTCACGGTAAGACTACTCTCCCCAATTTAAACCTTCCTGGAAACACCCTAATAGACACATCCAGACGTATGTTTCCATAGTGATTGTAAATTCCATCAAATGGACAATAAAGATGAGCCATTATGACATCCCTATGCAACCCAACCTCCAGGACTTCAATTACCTGTTTGTAACTCTGCTGATGTCTTTACACTCGCGTGGTCTTTCATACTCTGACCTCATTTTCTCACTCTGTACATTCTTCCCTTTACATATGGCTTTTCCCTCCTGCATTTACCAAATTTGTTAATAACTTCTAAACAAAATGCACCATTCACATCTGAGTGTTAACTTCCTTTCCTGCCTATCTCTTGGGGCACCTGTCAGTGGTCACAGTGCTCTGAAGTCACACTTCTCCTGTCCGTTCTGTCTCTGTGTCGCTAGCTTAAGACTGTGCTATTGGAGTTATCCCTGCGGATTCTGACCACTGGAATTTCTCCTGGAAATCTGTCCTCAGTGTGCTCTTCACATCTTCTTTCTCCATCTCGGCTGTCATCTGACGATGTCTCTATGCCCAAGGATGCCTCTACTCTTCTGCCTCAACACATTGTAGACCTCTTCAGGTATTCTGCAGCATAGCCTACAGGCTCTCTTTTGGTTTATATCTCTTTTTACTTCTGTTTTCTTATCTTCCCATCAGTGACTCCCTCTCCTGCCTCTACTAACTGTTGATAGCAAGCCTATAAATTCAAAGGCCAGTTACGGGCTTCTAAGAAACCCTTTGTACAAGGCCTACTCTGGACATCTTATTCATAACAGCTTCTCTGCCTCTTTCTCTTCTTTGGCTTCACAATTCTCTGCCTTAGCTCAGTGTCTGCTGAGCACCTGCAGAGGCCACATTCAGCTGACACCTTGGGGACCCTCTCAAGCCTTCAGGATGAAGTTCAAGCTCAGTTTGATAGTGATGGAGGTGAGAACCTGATATTTGTTCTTTCAAATATGTTTAAAAGACAGACATTTCCAAAGACTTTGTTCAGCAAAAATCCAGACAAAAGACTGATGATTTTTTATGGTTTCTAATTTATTCTCTCAGGCAGGTGTAAAGTGGCTGCAGAAAGGCAGAGATGCAAATTAATTATCCATTTAACCTCTGACAAAGGGAAGATAATCTGACACCTTTTCAGGAATCTTTCTTTTCACCCCTTAATCAAGGTAATAATGCAAAATTTTACTGATATCTTTCAAGGAAAGTGTCACGTTCATGGCTTTTTGTCACACAGTCTTCTGACTAGGCAGCTGGGCCCACAGTGAGAGGAAGGTAAACGGAGCCCTTCTCAGAGGGGGCGAGTTTGTCTGTGATGCATCAAGATGAAGGGAGAGGCTGGTTCTACCCAATGGGACATTAACCAAAAGGAGGAGAGAGGGGTTAATAATTCTCTCTGAGAAGAATGAGTAAACATAGATTAGGGTTGCATTTCTGGAATCGACAAAGTAAAATGAACCAAGGCAGCCATATGCCGTCTGATCTCAATTCCAAAGCATTTCCTCGCTGAATTGCAGAAGTTTTCATTGGATAGATGAATGCACAGAGAACTGTGGATAATTTTCCTTCATGGGGGTTTCAGCTTCTCTGCGGAGAGCAAGAAATCCAAACATAAGCCACTCATTTTGAGATTGCTTTAACAATATTTAGCATCAAGTATCATTTTCTTCCTCCAAAGAAACATTTCTCGGGGCATTTGTAAAAAAGAAATGGCAGGAAAAGGAAAAGTGTGATTGTTCCGTGGATGGGATTTTGGAGCATGATGAAAACACAGCCTCTTCTACTATCTGTATAAATCTTCCAGCACTTTTAACAGCTGAGAATGGCTGCTATCAAACTCAGCATCTTGATAAGTAATTTTGATATGAGAAGCTTTGAGCCTCAATTGGTTTTAAAAAATGAAGGTTTATTCAACATCTCTAGCTTTTCTTTAAAAAATAACTTATTATGTATAAATCACTTCTTTTATGGTTCTAATTAAAACAGAAGTTTTACTTTGTTTTCCTAGTGGGTGTGCACTAAGCCATGAAGAAAACCACGTATTTGCTTCCTTAAATTCAATTACCAAAGTGAAGTATATCCAAATGCAATGAGGTCAGAATGCAGAGAAATAGTAAAGCTAGGATGTGGCATTTATCACTCTCTTGTCCCAGACACTGGTCTTTCTAAAGTACTGCCATTATGAGCAGGTTTTAAGAAGAAAACAAAAATAACAGAACACCTGCTCTCTGAGAGCAATGATCCAACTCTCCTGCCTGCCTCACAAGGAACTCTGAGGTCTGACAATCTAGTGAGACCAACCTAGGTTGTCAGATGTAAAGCCATACTCCTCTCCCTGGGGCTGCCATGACAATCGGGGTGACAGCCACCTATGGCTTTCTTTACCTGTCCTATTGTGGAAGAAGAGACTTTCGTTTTATTTATTTATTTGTTTTTTGAGGTTGAGTCTCACTCTGCAGTCCCAGGCTGGCCTAGAACTCACAACAATCCTCCTACCTCTGCCTCCCGAGTGAACACTAGGATTAGAGGTGTGCACCACCACAACCAGCTACCACTGCAGCCGGCTACCAACTTTCATTTTATGTATTTGTTTATTTATTAAATTTATTTATTTACTTATTTAAGAGAGAGAAAGAGGCAGACACAGAGAGAGAATGGGTGTACCAGGGTCTCCAGTCACTGCCAACAAACTTCAGACCATTGTGCCATCTTGTGCTCCTGGCTTTACATGGGCACTGGGGAATCGAACTCGAGTCCTTCTGCTTTGCAGGCAAACACCTTGACCACTAATGTCTCCAGCCCCAATTTATTTATTTACCTTTAACTTTCAGTTTTAGACTTGTTTTTATTTACACTCTTCATGCGTGTATATGCTATATTTTTCTCCCGATCCCCTGTTACCTTCTCTTACTCCTCTCCTGTCTCCCCTCCACTGAAGCCCTGTTGTTCCATCGAGTCCCTCTTCTACGTTGATACTCTGTCTTCCTTTTGCCCTTGGCTGCCCTCTGATGGAATGTTGATGGAGCCCATATCCCATGGCTCCTGTGCGGGTAGTGATGGCTACTGTGAGATCATGGATGCAATGGTCATGTCACGTTACGTCTGGAAAACAGCCTTCTATGACACATCTCCATATCCTGTGGTTCTTCCATTGTTTCTTCCACTCCTTCCACAATGTCCCCTGAGCCCTGCAGGGGGTGATGGAAATGGCTCGTTGAGTGCTAGGCACTCACTCATAGTCGCTTATTCTCCGCCCTTTGACCAACTTTGAGTGTCTGCAGTCATCATTACCCACTGTACTTTTTAACTTACGTTTCATCATCAAAACTTAGAAACATGCTTAAGACTTGACTAATTTACTGAAACCGCATTTCACACCATTCTCAAAGTCCTCCAAGTTCTCATCCTCTCTACCACCTCCCCAAGACGGACAGGATTGTGTTGGTAATAGGTCTGTTCTGACCTTCCCCAATGGCAAAAAGATAAGAGGTAGTAATTGCTCCTATAAGCAGGTCTTCTGTTTTATGCTAATGTTTGAAAAGCTATTATACTGGCTGTGTAATTCCTGGGACCCAGGACAAAAATGAAATAGGACTTACTTATTCCAAAATATTAGGATTTTCAAGATGGCCACAGCAGAGCCTGGATCCAGGTGCGTGGGGTCTTCAGTGCATAGAAGCTGTCTGTGCCCACGCCGATTGACACCAAAATGTCATCTCTGTCTCTGGCAGAATCTCTGTTTCTTCTGCATGTCCAAGGTGATCCCTGAAGAACGTCTGGCTGGGGAGAAGCCCTCCCAATGCCTGCAGTCCTTCCGGTGGTAGCAGCTTCCTGTAATTGCCAATATCTAGTTGTCTCACTACGTTCTTGCCTCTGTCAACTTTTCCAACATGTCTGCAACCATTTCTTTTAATTAAATGCCTTCTGTAGAGCTACCTGTCTTGTCGGATTGATAGCTGGAGGGGGAAAGGCAAGAAGAACCCAGTTGATGTAATTCTCTTTTTTTTAAGCAAGTTTTAAAAATGTTCCTATTTGCTTATTTGCAAAGAGAGAGAGAAGAGAGAGAGAGAGAGAGAGAGAGAGAGAGAGAGAGAGAGAGAGAGAGAGAGAGACTAGTCACACCAGAGCTGTTTGCCTTTGCAAACAAGCTCCACTCTGTGCATCTGGCTTTACATGGGTGCCGGGGAATCCAACATGAGCAGGCCTGCTTTTGTAAGCAAGTCCCTGGAATTGAGCTGAGCCATCTTCCCAGCCCATGACACTATTTTCTTTATCCTGCTGCAGTTAGAGGATCATCAGTTGATACCAGCATTCCTCTTGGCAAACAGAACCCTTCTGAAGCCAGTGTTTGATTATAGTTGACCCAGGCCATAAGAAAAACATGGTCTTCCTGTGTGTCTATACTTTCAAACAACTGTGGGTTCCCTATTAATAGCTATAATGTATTTGACCTAGCTAATTAGGGTGTTTTTCATCAATTCAGCATTGAATAGTTTTGCATGTTATTTCAGACAGTGTCTAAAGAAATTAGAACTCATTTTGTGTGTTCATATATGATGGGTGTGTGTGTATGTGTGTGTCCCAGCACAAGTGTGGAGGTGAGTGGACAACTTTGAATTTTCCTCTTCATCTCCATCTTCTTTGAAGCAGAACCTCTTCTGCTAAATATACTGGATTAGTGGCTCCACAAATATCGGGGGATTCGCCTGTGTCTACCTCCATCTTGCCATAGGAGTGTGTGATGATAGACACCTGCACCCTAGTGTTGGGATTTGTGTGGATTCTGGGCATCCAAACTCAGGTCCTCACACTTATGCACCGAGCCATTTCCCCAGCCCAAGAGATTCCAAGTCTTTAGGACAAGTCTTTGAATTGCCAGGTTAAAAGGCACGGCACCCTTCAGTAACAACACACTTGGGCCAGGAAGACCGGGCTGAGTACTAGGCTATCCAGGGTCCCCTGTCACAAGGACTAATACAGACAGCCCACGGAGGAGGATATCCAACTGATCGAGGATGGGGAGGGGGGAATTGGGGAATTGGGGATAACAACTCATTATTTGCCCACTAAATAATGTAACTCATTATGGACAATAAACATATATTTTAAAAAAGGCATGCACATTTTATACTTTGATATGTATTGCCATTTTGTACTGGGTATATGAATATTAGAATGTTTCTGTATGAAACATGTCTACAATACACTGAGATTAATCATTTTGTGTTCAAAGAGACTGGGAATACTTACTCTCATTTCAACAAATCATTTTTTGAAAATCTCCCCAGATCCAGTTTCCCAGGCACTTAAGAGTTACCCTGTTATAGTCAGTTTATAGTTTACTTTTAGATAAAACCAGCATCACTCAGTGTCATCAGCTACCTCACCCTCTAGGCTTGCTGTCAATAGATTTTTGATTATTTTTCCAAAATAAAAATCCATTTTCATGTGTCAAATCCTTTTTATTCTTGAAGATAGAACAAGAGACTGTCGTCCCTGGAGGCTCAACGGGAGAGCTCTTCTAAGGAATAGCTGTAAGCCTTGTTTCAGCATACAGCTTCCTGGGGTAACCCCTTCGAGAGACATAACACTCTCAGAGATGGATGAGGCTGGCCTATTTGTTTTAAGCTTGGTGGTTTTTACCTTATCAATGTTCCTCAGCTTCATCAGTGACGTGTTACTTCTGCCTAGAATTTCTTAAAGCCCAAGCTTTTGTCAAAAGGACTGTGAAAAACTTAATTTGGTTTCATGACTAAAGCTAGGGAACTATCCCCTCTGTGGGTATCTCTTCTTGTAGCAGGATCTGTTCTAAAAACAATATTTTTGTCTAAATATGCAGTAGATCATACCACTTGATTTTAAGATAGGTTGTCCTTCTAAGAACTGAGCATGACTATGTTACACACTCGGTTCAAAGTCATTTCGAATTTGCCAATTTCAGGAAGTTTGTGAGGAAATCCTCTCAAAGGTTTTATGTCTTGTTACTCTTCCATTACTCAGGACATCATTTTCAAATAATCACAAAGCATCAAATTACCCTCTTACTGAAACTGTGTGGGTTGAAAGCACAGTGTCTGGACATAGTAATATGGGATTCTTTGTTATCCTTATAAGCGAGAGATCAATGACTTATTCTTCTAATCCCTCAACTCTTAAACAGTCTACCAGAGGCTGGTTTCAAAAAATAAGACCAGGCTTTGCATTTAGATAGAGACTCAAATGAGTCACCAGGAATGTGTGTACTCCTTTCGGTACTGAGTTTTCATCCCGTCAGACCAATAAATCCCTATAGGTCTCAGCCCTTTAATTCCCTCTAGGGAGGGCTGGGATAAAGACTACCAGGCCACTCAAAAATCCTGCTGCTTTTATGACACACAGAAATAGCTACAAGAAATACCTTCATCATTTTTACTTGCAGGGCTGTGTAACATTTTTCCCCTTCAAAAATTAATGATCACTAGAGGCCCGCACACATGCACACAGATCTCCGGCCCTTGGGTCTAGCTAAGTTACCTTTACTGCACAGGACCAAAATCAAACTCTACTTACTTCTCTGAATTTGCATTCCTGTTATACACTTTGCAGTTTATGGGCTTCCATTTCATTTCCTTTGCTAGACATATTGGAGCTATAATATTTCAGGTCTTGAACAAGGTACTTAGCAGCCCTAGAATAATCCCGTGTAGATTTTCATTGATGGGGTAAAATGGATTGGGTCTTGTCTCTATTAATCTATTGAGACCTATAGACAGTGTGGACTCCTTGTTGCCAACAATAGACTTCAGAAAGTTCTTAAACATGGGGTGGGGGTGACTTTCCTACACCATTCCAGCCAATTAAATTCTCAGATCAAGGCCTTCCTCCTTCAATGACAATTCAATATTTCACGTTGTTTTAGCTTAGAACTCTCTTCATTTCTTTTTAACTATTATTTATTTATATAATTTGCTGAGAGAGTGGGGGGATGGGCACCAGGGTCTCTAACCACTACAAATGATCTCCAGATGTATGAGTCACTTTGTGCATCTGGCTTTAGGTGAGTCCTGGGGAATCAAAGATGGGTCTTAGGCTTTGCAGGCAAGTGCCTTAACTGCTGAGCCATCTCTCCAGTCCTGAATTCTCTTATTTCATAACTACTTTGAACTTTTTTATTTTTAGGCAATTGTTTTATTAAGGACCCTTGTGACAGCCTATCTCTTGTCCGCTCTCTTCACTACTTGACTGCATGGGCCAGACTGAGTCAGACTTGGGCCTGGGACAGCCATGATATAGATTAGTACATCATCAGTGCTCTAATACCAAGGATGTGGGGATTCAGGGATTTTATTTGACTAACTCAAATTAAGGGTTTAATGGCATAAAGTATTTGATTCATTTACATTGTTTTGATAAAGAATCAAATTTATAATAACCTGCAAGTGGATTTTATGTGCAGTTTGACACAAATCTACTCTCACTATTTTTTCAGTTTCAAAAAATTTAAAGAACAAATAACTTACCTCTTTGGAAAATTTATAGTTTTGTTTTTCTTTCCACCATTTCTGAATTCCCCTGCGGTGGATTTCATTGGTATCATAGTCTGTATTTGTGTTTATTCTCAATGACACCCAGGATGAAAGGAGAAAATGTATTTATACTCAGAGCTCACAATGCTTAAAATTGTCTTATTAAAAATATAAATTCAAGCAAATGTAAGGTTTTGTGAAATTAGAAGTGCTATTTTTTCTTTACAAGAAGTTTATGATCATCTAGATTGTTCAAAATGACCTACTAAAGATTAAAATATAAGATTAAGTTGATAATAACTATCAGAAGCCTAAATGAAATTGTCTAACTTAATTTAAAATTTTTACTTAAAATGCTTTTTTGTTTAAAAAAATTTTAATGATGGAGAATTTTAAGCACACAGAAGTAAACCAAATAGTATAAGGTCCCCTATGTGCCTGTTTTCCAGAACTAGTAGTTGATCAGCTTGTGACCAGTTTTATTTCCTCTCACTCTTCTATCCTTGCTCCTCATTAATTTTGAAGTAACCTCCATCCATCATATGACTCAATGTGTAAAAATGTCAGCATAAATCTTTAAAAGATAACACATTTTTTAACGTAGCCACAGTTAGGTTATCTTTTATAAATCATGACAATAGTTCTTTAGTATAAATGAATGTTGAGAAAATGTTTGATATTCCGATAGTTCAATGTTTTACATTTATAAAATGTGTTGCTGGTTTGAATCAAGAGTCAAATAAAGGTATAAATAAATAAATGAGGAAGGACAGTGAGATGCAGGAAGGCAGAAAGCCAGACTGAGACTAAATATTGACTCACATGGATCATTTGGCTGCTAAGAGGGCCCAGAATCTGCCATTTACAAGCTGGGGATCCAGGAGAGGCTGTGGGGCCCAGGAGAGAGGCGGGAGAGAGGGGGAGCTCAGGATGGAAATCCCAGGCTGAAGACAGGATAAGAGGAGATGAGATGACCCGGGTCAAGCAGGGAGGCTGCAAGGAAGGCCTAACTCCTCCTTCTTCAGTCTTATGATCTGTCAGAATCTCCACAGATTAGGGGGTGCCCACCCACACTGGGAACGGAAATCTGTGTTACTGAGACTACAGATTCAAATTCTAATCTCACTCAGAACTGCCATCCCAGACACACCGAAAAAAACTGTTTTAACTGATGACCCCGTGAGCCACTTAAAGTGACACATATGATTAATCACCAAAAAGTCTCACATTATTATATTTGCGCCTCTTTGAATCTCATGTTTTCCTCTCTTTCTCCCATCAGTCCCTCTGCGTTGCCATTTCTGCGAAGTTGCAATTTGTTAGCATAAAGAACCACATTGTATGTTCTTTAAACTTTCCGCAGTACGTTTTGTTTATTGCATCCCTACTGTATCCACTAACATTTTTGACATTGTAAATATTTAAAGTATTTTGAAAACTTATAGTTGTTTGCAATTTCAGCATCTAATATAAAGAATTGGTGTGTATGTATGCAATGCACACATATTTATAAATAAAATGAACTCTTTCATTATGTAAAGATGCTCTCAGCAACCATGTGTAATTTCTACACTTACCCCATCACCAGTTCTCCACAAAACCTCATGGTGGAAACTGAACAGAAGAGAAGAGACACTTTCCCTACTGGGAAGCTATGGTTCATTATGTAAGAAACTATGGTGTTCATACTGAGAAGATTTTGCAAGTTACTTGACTTATTTAAACTTCTCTCATCCCCTACTCAGATCCTGGAGTTTCAATAAATTATTATCTGGTCCAATGTCAGCAGAAGTAAAACAATAATGCCTCACATCCCTCAAGTTGGTCTAGAGGAACTTCTGTGTTCTTAATGTATTCTTCTTAAATTCAGATGTTGAAATCCTCCTAAAGGATTAGAAGCTGTGACATTGGTAGTCACCTAAATCCCGGGAGTAGAGCCTTCGTCCAGAACTGCTCTGTTAAAGGGGACCTTCGAGAGTTCACTTGCTCCTTACATGTGGTTATAGTAAGAAGACCATCATCTACGATCTACATCTTGATTTTGGACTCTACAGCCTGTAGAATTGTAGAATTATGAGAACTAAAATTTTGTTATTAATAAGCCATCTGGAATCAGGCACTGAGGATATTCAAATGGCACCAAGGCAGGAATCCAGAAGCTTCTGAGAGCTCAACACTAAAGTAGACTTAAATCACACCCACCAAGGCTCAGGGAATTTGGGGGAAGATGGGGACACAAAGAAAGTAAAATCCAAGAGTGGGAGGAACTATCTAGAGGCATTGCCTCCACCCCCCCAACAATGCCTGACTGCTACTCTCATAATTTATAACCCACAACCCCATGGTGAATTTGAGCAATCCCACTGAGAAGGGCCCTCAGGGGAGTGGGGGCAGGGAAGAGGGAAAGGCTGGTACCAACACACCATGTATCCATACAAAGTTTCTACCTGATTAAAAAAAATTAGCCATCTGGTTTATGATACTTCATTACAGGAGTCCCAAAAGTTAAGAACTAAGATAAGAACTTTGGCTCAGAAATAGGTAGAAGCATTTTCTTGGGACTTGACTAGTGTTAGCCATGTGAGTGGGCGTTTTTGACTTATGATTGCTCTGTCTGATAAAAGTGAATATAATGTCTCATCTACAGGCTGGTTTTCTATGCTAAGCTCATTTAAACTGTGAGAATAATTAAATTTTTGCTTTGTTTTCTTTTGCAGCTGTAAGACACAGATTCCTGCTATCTTTTTTTTTTTTTTTTACTAGCTGTCAACTGACAGCGAGTCATCTGGTCTACTCTGACATTGTCATATATAGCAAATTCATCAAGGGAGGGACGATTGCTTCATTTTCAGTTTCTACCTAAATTTAAGAGAGAAGGCTATGGGGCATACCGATCAGATGGCAGGAATCTGGGAACTGTTTGAATGTCAAATGTTCTTTCATGTGTTTGGACATTTGAGCCCCAGCTTGTGGCACTGATTTGGAAGGACATGGAAGCTTTAGGATGCTGGAGGAAGTAGATCACTGGGTGGAGGAGACAGGGTTGCGATTAATATTCCAGTTGTGAGTCAGTAGTACCCTATGCCTATGGCCACAGCAAAGAACTTCTTGAGCCATCATACCTTCGCTGTCATGATCGACTATACCCACAAATTGTGAGCCAAAATAAACACTTCCTCCCTTAGATTACTTCTTGTTAGGTATTTGTTTGCAACAATGAGACAAGTTAATAATATAGGGGCCATATAGGGAATTCTGCCTACCATCCCTACTTAACATTTATTTAGAATCAAGTTACTTTTAAAATTTAAACACTGTCATAGTTAGCCACACACCGCTGGGATGAATCTCCAAACCAGGCACAGTTTATGGGAGGAAAGGATATTTGTAGCTATAGATACAGAGGAAGTTCCAGAATGCAAAAGAGGCTGCTCCCCTTGCACGGGTTAGGGGTGGAGATTCTTTCACCTTTATATAGCCTTAGGGTGGGGTCTTGCAACCCTTCCCCAGACTTAATGGCTTCCTGAGTCTCTGGAATTTCCTTCCTGCACTGCCCATTTAGGAAAGGATGTTTACTTCTAGCTTCTTTGAATTTCTTTACATCCTGCTCCCTACTAAGAGGCTGCCTTCCTGTAAATATCCTCAGAGACCCATCCAAGATCATTAAAAAGATCAAGTTGACAACAAAACCTAACCATCGCAAACACGTTTGCTAAAAATTTATATAATAAACTTAATGTGCTAGATTCGTACATATGTAATTGTATATATCTTTCTCTACATACATATTCACAGAGCCAATCAAATTAAAAGTTTATGAATATATCTCCTAAAATTCTGTCTCTTCCCCAGTGCTCATGTACCTCACTAAGAAACCATATCCCTGGGAATATAATCAACCAAGACTTCTTGATTACATAGTTATGCTGTAGATTTGAGGGCTTGGTTTCAATGAAAGCAAATAAATATGTAAGTGATTCTATAATTGTATTAATTTTATTTCCCTCTAAAGAGTATCACATGTGTTTATGTACCAGTATTCATCAAAACATGTCATTTTATTGACTGTGGATGGGTATCTATAGTTTAAAAAGTTGTATTTTTATGATTTTTGGAGTAAAATGAAAGAACATAGAAGACCAGATATATCTGCATGTGCTTTCTGTCTTTACATTTATTTTTTTAAAAAAAATTCATAAACCAATTAAGTTCCACATTTCCATAGAGAGGGAAAGATAAGAAAGAAAATCCCATGTGTTTTCCCTGAAGAGAAAGTCAAACATTAGTGATGATGGGCATATCTTTGAGGTCTTAGCCTCTTGTATCAGCTCTGAGGCACTAAACACCACCCATCATAGAGAGAATCTATTGGCCTAACCATTTTCATAATCCGACCCTTAGTCACTGCCAGAAAGGTTTTGGCTTCTCATAAAATCAGCAGATAAACATGTTGGAAAAAAGCCATATCTTTCTGCTTGGACTGCTCTGTGGATTTATTGTAGGCCTGGAGCTTACTTATCTGATGTCTGATTGAAGAGTCACTTATTCTTATTTTTTAATGTCTTCCTGGATTTTCTTACTGCTTTATCACAGAACAAGTGATGGCAGTGCTGGTTGTGAGGGGGAGGGGCTCCATCCTGAACTGTGATATTTTATTTTTTTGCATCTCTGTGTATGAGTGTGTCATATTTGTTTGTGTGAAGGTGTGTACGTGCATGTGCGTGTGTGTGTGTGTGTGCCTGTTTGTGTGCAGGTGTGTGTGCCTGTGTATGCATGATTGTGTGCAGGTATCTGTGTATGTGCATGTTTGTGTGAAGGTGTGTGTGTCTGTGTGTGTGCATGATGTATGCAGGTGTGTGTGGGTGCCTGTCGGTGCATGATGTGTGCAGGTGTGTGTGTGTGTGTGTGTGTGTGTGTGCATGATTGTGTGCAGGGGCATGAGTGTGTGCACATGATTGTGTGAAGGTGTGTTTGTGTGTATGGGCAGGTGTGTATGTGTGCCTGTGTGTGTGCATGAGTGTGTACAGGTGGGTGTGGGTGTGGGTGTGTGCGCACGTGCATGTGTGTATATTCATGTGGTGGCCAGAGGACAACCCCAAGTGTTGTTCCTCAGAAATTCCACCTGCAGTTTTTGACAGGGTCTCTTTGGCCTGAAGCTTGCCAACTAGACTAGTTGGCTAGCCTGCCCCAGAGATGATCAGCCTCTGCCTTCAAAGCACCTGAAATTTTTTGGAATCAAACTCATGTCCTCATGCTTTTAATGCAAGTACTTCATGATTTATCTATGTCCCCATTTGTGATGGTTAAGCTTTGTTGTCAACTTGACCTTTTTAGTCATCTTGGGTGGGTCTCTGAGGGTGTTCACAGGAAGGCAGCCTCTCAGTAGGGAAGTAAGGAAGGAAGCTCAGGGGAGCTAGAAATTAACAACCCTTTCTATGTAGGCAGTGCAGGAAGGAAATTCCAGAGACTAGAAAGCCAATAAGTCTGAAAAAGAGTTGAAAGACACCACCCTAAGGCTATTTCAAGGGGAAGGAAATTTCTCACCCCTCACACCCCTGCCTGTTTGCTGTTCTGTATGTATTTTGCTGGTGATTTTTGTTGTTGTTGTTTTATTTTGTTTTGTTTTGTTGTTTTTCCTGTCTCTGCTTGGACCTGTGAAAGGGGGCCAGTCTCTTTCTCCATTATGGAACTTACCCTGGATCTGAAGCTTCAATAAATCTTTCCCTCCCATAACTGTCATTGGCTTGGAGATTCATCCTAGTGGCATGTGGCTAAGACACCATTGTTGCATCTTTTTTGACTTTGAAAGTTTCCTCCTGTCATGGTTTGATCCAGGTATCCCCACAAATGAATGTGTTCTGAATGCTGGATCCCCATCTGATGGTAGTTCAGAAATTAGAACCTCGCTAGAGCTGTGTTGTTGGGGAGGGATTAGGGGGTTATAAACCAGCTTCCCCGTGCCAGTATTTGGCACACCTTCCTGCCACTATTTGCAGTACTGTGGTGGAGGTGATGTCCACCCCTCTGCTCATGCCATCGTTTTCCCTGCCAGGATGGAGTCTCCCCTCAAGTCCATAAGCCAAATAAACCCATTCCTCCACAAGCTGCTTTTTGCTTGGGTTCTTTCTGTGCAGCAACAGAGAAAGCTGACTCAACACCTCCCAATCATCTAGGCCTGAATTTCCACTCTCTAATCTACTGGAAGATCACCCTAACATAGGCTCAAAACTACCTGAAAATTCAACAGAGAGACAGTAGGAAGGAGATCAGTGTGTCTTCTGCCCAAGGAGTCTGAAGCCGTATTTGAGAGTTATGGTTTTCTGGTGATCTGTTACTGTTTGGCATGTATAACTAATCTTTCCAATATACAGTAACCTTCATTTTTCTGAGTGAATAGAGTTCATGCTGCCTTTGTAATTTGACTATTTTCAGTAAGCATGTCTCCTTACTGAGTATACTCTGATTTCTTGGACTCTTACATTTGTGATTTTTTTCAAATTTAAAGAGATTTATTAGTTTAAGAGAAAGAAAGAGGCGATAGTAGAAAGAATTCCTGCCCATGAGAAGGTAGGGAGGCTTAAAATGCCAAGTACAGAGAGGTCCTGCTCACAAGAAGGGTTAGGGCCCCTGAATCTTACATTTTTCTCTCTTTTTTCAGTATATAAACCACAAAAGATTATGAATACCTGGTCAGTGGATGACTGCTTAGTTTCCTTAAGAGTCAATATTTGGGATAGAGAAGACAGGATCAGACAAAATGTAAATTCTGGAATACAGCTTTGGAAATCGAAGCTTTTGAAAGGAATCTTAACTTCTAAGATCATTTTTTAATCTCCAAATTCACTGCATTTTAATATATATGTGCATCTGGCTTTACATGGGTACTGGGGAACCAAACCCAGATTGTTAGTCTATGTAGGCAAGCATTTTAACCTCAGAACAATCTTTCCAGACCTCAACCCTTCTCCATGAGAAATATTATGTCCCTTCTATCAAGATGTTTTGAGTTGAAAGTAAGAAAATAATGGCTTGAGAGGACTCAACCATTTTCACATGTATTATCTCACGGGACACAAAGCCTTCAGGGCAGAATCAGCACTGACCCTTTACAATGGCACCTTGTTTGTCTCCACCTTATGTTGGCTTCCCAAAGGCTCTGAGGATTACTTCAACAGTTCCAGCCATTGCATTCAGACAGGACAAGGGCAAGAGCGGGAAGGGCATATTTTGCTATGTGCCTGTAGTGCTCATCTGCAGCCAGCATCTCTCAGGCTCATGTCTCAAGGTAAACCCAGATGAGCATTTAAGAAGCCATCATTGAAACTGGCACCAAAGCCAAGGGCTGGCAAGGAGGCACTTCTACCTCCTTCAGGATGTGGGCAGTGGAAGCAACATTGGGTTTTTGATGGAGAAGGAAGGTTTGGGATGACTTCTAAAATGACCTGCCACAACCGTCTCCAGAGATAAAAAAGTTAGACATCATTTCATGTGACGTGTTGAAATTCACAAGGCTGATGGGTGGGATCAAATTCCAAGTTGCAAAATAGTCAGGAGTAGCTTGGAGATCACCTGGTCCATCAGCCTCAGATTTACAACTTAGAACCCTACAGGCCAGAACTCACACCCTACATCTCAGAGCTCTAATGAGTGCTAGAGCTAAGGTCAAGGTCAGTTTGGCTATGTCCCATTCTGTGTTTTTGTCTACCATCATACCCTGATCCCCTTCTATTAGTGTTAATTTATACTTATCCCATGTATAACTGTGCAGGAATGGAAAACATGACTATAAACAGTGCTTAGGTTACAGAGGTTTTAATATTTATCTGTTGATTGAACAAATATTTTGTGGGTTCTATAAATCTAGATAACTCCCTTCCTTTCCCTAACATTGCCTAAATGTGCATTTTCCCAACTTCCTTTCCACTCCCTTATCACTGTGAGGACTTAGCTAAGGGAAGAAGGAAAATGGCATGTCGGAGGGAAGATTGTATTTAAATAACACCGACATTGATAATTATGCAAAGCAGAATGCAAGCTCAATTAAAGGGTGCATCATAATAGATTCTATAACTTTTTTTCACTTGTGTCAGCCTAGAAAAAGTTGAGAAGTGCTGTTTTAAGCTATTATTGGTCTGCAAAGCTCTTTCAGAATAAAATTATGATCGCTATTAGCCATCAAAAAGTTGTTTATACAAATAAAGAAAGCAGCAGCATGTAGCCTGTTTCCTCTAAATAATAGAAGTTTACTAATAATAGGAATATTTTGGTAAGTTTATTTGTATCTTCTATGACAAATGTATTTTATTGTCTTCACATCTCACTGCAGTCTGCAAAGCCATTATACTTTCAAGCTTTTCTTCTCTTGATTTATATGACATCTATTACTGTTAATGTGCTTATCTGGTCCGACCAGTTATTTTCTTAATAAAATGTGAGATATATACCTATCTACTGAAAAGGGTAAAAAAAAAATCTTTGTAGATAGCTCAGAGAATTTGGACAGGGGACCATATATATCACCACCACCTAGGCCATTATAGACTGTTGTAACCTATCTAGTTTCCCCTCTTAGATATTAAAGCCCCAAAGTTAATCATTATCATAAATTATTTTTGGCTGCTTTTTTAGGAGCACATGAGTGATATTTTTAATATCTTTATTATGAGTAAGTATATACCTTGTATGAGCAAATCTTGTAACTGAGTCTCTATTTCCCTCCTGTCTGTCCCCTACCCACTGGTGTCCTTCCTCGGTTGACATACTGGATCTGTCCATAGGTTAGGGGGTTATGAACTGTACCAGAGGTAGCCAGTTTTGCTTTCTTTTTTTTTTCTTTCCCCTTCTGTATTGTTGCTGAGGGAGACAATGTCTCCCACCATGGCTCTTACAATCTTTCTACCCCTTCTTCCACTCAGTTCCCTGAGTCACAGTGGGTGAGTTTTAACTCAACTTTTGAGCTCTGTATGTATGGACTCATGCACTCCATTGGGCCTATATTCTGTATTATGATTATAGCAGCTTTTTGTTTGTGTTGTTTTTATTTTTGTTTTTCAAGGTAGTGTTTTGCTCTAACCCAGACTGACCTGGAATTCACTATGAAGTCTCAGGGTGGTATCAAACTCTAACTCCTAACCTCTGTAGGGATTAAAGGTGTGTGCCCATACACCTGGCTTTATAGCATCTTTTAATATTGTATTGAGAAGTGGTTTCTCTGTTGGTTTTACAGTATTCCACTGTGTGTCACCTTTAGCTACAGGGCCTTTGGGATATTGGCTGGTGCATTCAAGCCTATAGCATGCTTTCTGAGGGCAGCCTCTACCAGAAACTGAACCTGGTGGAAGGAGAAATTCACATCTGAGCACTTCTGCTCACATGAGACTCTTCCACAGGCAATATTTACATTAGGGGTGAGGACCTTACCAGGCAGCTCAGGTTTATTTGCATGACACTATATGCTGTTTGGAACTGTTCCTTATCCAGTCTCTTCTCTCTCCTCTCTCACATGTCTGCAGGGTGGCTTAAAGCCATGTCCTGCCATGTATTTTATAGTTATTGTTCCAAATACATATGTTACACATGTAACTGTTTTGATCATTTGCTTATTAGGAGATATGAACTGAGACATGTTAGACAAATGTACCACAATTTATTCATTTTATTGGTGAGGAGTGTGCCAGTTAGTTTCCTGATGTTGGGACAAAACACCTCAACCAGAAGCAGCTTGGAAAGAGTTCATTTTGGCTTATAGGTATACAGTTCTAGGTTTCAGTCCATCATGGAGCGGAAGGCATGGTGGCAGGAGCTTGAGGCAACTGGTCACATTCAGTCCTCAGTCAAGAAACAGAGAGGTAAAGGCTAAATGTTCAACTATCTTTCTCTTTTTTCTACAGTTCAGGAACCCAGGCCATGGGATGGTGCTGCCACAGTTGGAATGGGTCTTCTCAGCTCAATTAATCTAATCTACAAAAATCCCTCCCAGACTTGCTAAGAGATTTGTCTCCATAGTGATGCTAAAGCCTGTCAAGGGGAACATCCAGAGATGAACCATCACAATGATCATTTTAGGTATTTAAGTCTTAGGACACTATGAAATGTGCTGTAATGGTCCTTACATATGTACTTAGGTTTACATTTGCATGCATACCTGTCAGCTGAGCGATTGTACCAGCTGCCATTGGCAACAGGACATGAAAGTTGGAATGGCTCCCTCCACGTAGCCTCCCATATCCCGTTGTTCCCTATGGCGCCTAATCATGTTGAATGTGCTTAAATGTTTATTGGTCATGTTTCTGGTTGCACATCCTGCATGTTATTCACCACTATGTAGCATGTGTTTGTTCATTATTTTTTTTGTTCCATTTGTTTTTCATACTGTAATTTGGTCCTGTTCCCATCATTTAGCCTCCTTTGTCCTCTTTCCCCAGGTTCCCATCCACTGAGGACCCTCTTCTTCCAAGGTAGCCTCTCCTCTGGTTTCCTGTCTTGCTTCTTTTGTTCTCCTCCACCCTCTAGGTCAAAATGCCTCTGGGGTCAGAACAGTGCAGTTCATGTGGGGATAGTGGGCATGATGGTACCCTGTGGGGCAATGCATGTAGGAGTCACTTCATGTAGGGAGGACAGTGCCCCCACAGTATGCCGTTCTGTCTGTCCAGTGACTTTTGCATCATTTCTGCCTCCTCTTCTGCAATGCTTGCTGGACATGTTAGAAATCTTTAGTGTTGTGCTTCAAAAGCCTCTTATGTTTGTCTTTGATGCGTTTTGAGTCTCCTCAGTGTCTACCAGCTTCTCCATAGAGAAGGTTTTCTGGCTAGTAGTGAGAACAGTTCTCATATTCATTCTTCCACTCCCTCTGCAATGTTTCCTGGGCCTGTAATAGAGATGTCTCATCCAGTGCTGGGGACTTGGCTTTCTCTTCCTGTCATTTTGATGAGTCTTGGGTCACCTCCATTAGGGGACAGTGAGGACTGACCTGGTCATCCTATCTTCAGGAGAGAGACCTGCCATATATAGCCATTCTCAGATGACTGTGGTGTACAGAAGTTCTTTATTTTAACACAATATATATTCCCAATCTTATGACTGTTCAGGAAGCCTCTGTTTTTCTGAAGTTTAGAAGGAGTTGTCAATATTTCTTCTAGAAATACTTTGGTGGTTTGTTTTGAGGCAGGGCCTCACTATGTAGCCCAGGCTGGACTGGAACCCATGACTGTCCTCTCTCTGCCTC
Source organism: Zapus hudsonius (assembly GCA_004024765.1). NCBI lineage: Eukaryota > Metazoa > Chordata > Mammalia > Rodentia > Dipodidae > Zapus > Zapus hudsonius. The sequence goes on along the minus strand of PVHP010002903.1, from coordinate 20,816 downwards.
TCCAGTTCATGGATTACAGATAGGTACCCCTATGCCTGGTCCTGGTAGAAGTCTATTGTTTTTCAGTGCACATTTTAGATCGTTAGCCTACCTCTAGTTGGTTTTTGTCTTCATCTTAAATAATTTAGCATACGAATGGTGGTGAATGCAGACACACAGTGAGGGATTACATTATTCTGTTGACACAGACATACAAAATTGTTGAGATTAAGGAAAACTTTTCTCCTGTTGAGTGCTCTCTCTTCTCCCAAGTAGAGATCAATTCATTCATCCGTTCATTCATCTATCCATCCCTCCACATATGGAGCATGCTCACTATGCTCATATGAAATATGGAACGTGCAGGATTCTGAGGAGGAGTCAGAATTAAATGTAGCTACAGTTACTGGATTTGACGAGCTTGCAGCCTAATGGGTTGCATAAACAGAAAGATTAGAAATCAGAAAGATATCAGGTTTTCTTTCAGATGGTCTAGGAATATTTATTAGTTGCGACGTTGAGCAAGCTTTTCAGATATTTCTGAAAATTAGCTGGAGAAAGCATTGAGTGTCATGAAGATTAGAGATAAAATGTATAACATGCCTAGCACCTTGTCTGTAACACTGTTAGATATAAACAATGCATATTTCTTATTTTTAGGCCACATGAAGCAACTCACAAAGTGCAAACTCCTCAAGAGTATTTGTAGAGGATGAAGGAAGGTTTCTACAGAAGCTCAGATATAAAATGAATATAACCAATGTAGTTGGTACTGATGGGGAGAGAGAGGAAGGGAGAGAGAGGAAGAAGAGAGAGAGAAGGGTAAGGGCCTGGTAGTCAGATAAATGTCATCAATGTGAAAGAAAATGTACAAGCCATTTTTACATCACAAATAGAGCATTGTTATAGGTCTAATAATAGGCATGATACACTGACCTACTTTTAGAAAGCCTATGGATAATGGATACTGACACACGAACAAGTCATTTCAAGTCCTACTGTACTATACATCTTTTGGAATAATAGTTCATCTCAGTTATTTCTCTCTTCTTTAAAATGGCTCTCCATCAGATCCTTAATTTCAATGGGACCAATAAGATTAGAGTAGAAATTTGGGGCTGTCATTCATAGCATTGAATTTTCTACATATGGTTGGAACCGTGCACTGTCACATTCTCCCATATGGCTTGGGAACAGAAAAAATATGCTTTGTAGAGATGGACAGGAAGGAAGTGGTTATGCGGAAGTTAGCAAAAATACGGAGTGAGAATGCTTGTTGAATTTCAGTTTTTGCTTCTGGTCCAGGCTGGAGGACAGCTTTATGTCACTTACATTTTCGCAAGCTGATTTCCATTCCTTGCAACTGAAGATTTATGATAAGTACTAAGGCAGGCATGGCTTGTGTGCTTGATCATAGAATCATTTATGATGCCAACGTCACTATATTGGTGAGCCAGAGGAAGATTTCGGAAGTTGAGATTTGAAGGATCAGTGGGAGATACCCAAGTGTTGAGAGAAAATCTTTTTCTAAGCAGAGGAAGAGATATCTGTGTCCCGATGAGACAGGTAAAATGTGGAGCAGTAACTGTACCAGTCCTGCCTATGTTACAGTCCTGGGAGCCTGGAAGGAGATGGGGGGAATTTTGTAACTTGGGTGGGAGGCTAAGCAGCTTCAGATCATCATCATCTCTTAGTTTACTGAAATGAGTGTGATATGAACCCTGCAGTCCTCATAAATCCTGTTCTTCCCTACTTCTTCACACAGAATAAATGAGCATTTGTGGGTGTATGAAACGCACTGTCCCCCATACTTTAACTGCTTTGAGTCTTCCTTGAGAACCAGCATTGGGTCTTATTTCTTTCTTTGGATTACCTTTCTAACTTGTTATTCATAAAGCAGTTAGTGAGGAGAAGATGTTTGGTGACCACCGTTCAGCAGGGAAATAAAAAGGGACATAAATACTCTAAAATCTAAAATCTAAACATGGCAAATAGATTGGGACTCTGATAAAGGACTTGGTGGTGCCTGTGGTGACATCTAGTATTGACTGATTCTAAGCACTGCTAGGCTAAATTCGAGAGGTGTGTTAGGAGTTTGCAGTAGAACACTTGGGTTATTTGAATACACTGTTTCCCTTGGCGTTTTAGCTTGTTTATAAATAACAGAATTAATTGAAGAAAAGTGTTAAATAATTACATAGTTACTTTGTTGCTGTAACTGGCACTTCTCCCAGGTTGGTTTTAAAGAGGATGACTTTTATTTCAGTGATGTCGGATATGGGATAAGGCAGGCTTGCTCGGTGCTTTGCTGTTTCCCCTAAGCTCCATGGCAGTGACCTTTACTGGAATTAGACCTCAAAGTCAGTGTGTGGGAGATGGTCTCCCCAGTTCTCCTTCCCCTTCTAACACCATAATTCCCCACCCACTCCAGACATGCCTCTCATGCTGCTCAATCAGAAGCAGGATGATACTGTATCTAGTTTATTTCTGCCTTATCTTGGAACTGTGTATTGGACTAGACTCAAACCCTGGCCATTCATCAGTCATTACAGATGGTCCTATTGCTTATCCCAGGCTAAGCCCAGTTTCGCTGAAGTAGCTACTTTCCCTCCCATCAGCGCCTAATATCAAGGGATCGCTGCCCTGAGAAGGGTTTGGAGGGTGATAAATTAAATGAGGGGAAATAATCAATGACAGAGAGTTAGGAATCCATGTAATCCTTACAGGTGCAAGAGGAATGCCAAGAGATCCAATCAGAAGCTTCCAGACAAGCTGAGTAGGGTCTGGGGAAAGACACACCTCATTAACCAGCCCGAGGCCTCAAATCCCCTTTGCAGAAGCTAGTAAGGGAGAAGTCAAAGAAGTAGAGACTTAGCAGATAGATGTCACCACACCACCCTTAACACACAACACAGTGATTGCTACCATGAATTTAAGTATTTTTGCTAGGCACTGGGTTAGCGCCTGGATAGCTTTGTTTAATACAGGCAGGAACTAGGATGCTTCTGACATTTGTTGCAGTTGATAAGAATTAACCACTTGTGAGATGGAAGACTGCGAACCCCATTCTGGAGGGTTCCAGGTTACACCCAGCCACTTTCCCACATAATGACGCTTTAATATGATTTCTTAATTTGTTTTTTTTAATATCTCCATACTTCTGTATTACATTTTCATCATATGTATCCCACATTACCCTCCCTTGCCCCCTCAGTCCTACTGCACTCCTTGCCTCTTACCAGCCTCTATGCCTTGGGAGAGAATGACTCCCCCTTCCCAGCAACCTTTGACTGCCATTATTTCATTAGGGAGGGGAGAAAGTGCCCAAGCACCGCCCCTATCTAGAACCAAATGATGACTGTCCCCATCATGCATGAGTAAAATCACATCCAGTGTGAATTCATGGGTGCAGGAGCCTTGTCATGTCTAGACACAGGAGTTCCATATGCCCCCCCCCCTTCTTTCCAGCTCTTACATTCTTTCTGTTCCATCTTCCACGACATTCCCAAGCCCTGGAAGGGATGACATGTATGTCTCATTTAGGACCCAGCACTCACCAGTCAGTTTCAGCGCTTGATCAGTTATGGTTCTTGGCTTGGCCACCGCCCCCTGCCGATGAATGAATGAATAAACAAAGAAATAAATAGCTTTTCTGATGGGGCTGAGAACAGAACCTGTCTGTGGATAGAGAGATAAACTTTTCAGAGGCAGATTGACAACATATCCATCAGCAATACAGCCATAGTAGGTTCTTCTGTAGGGCTGTGGAGTGGCCACCAGCCCAATCATAAAGTCATTGATTACCCTGGAACTTAATGCCACCAAATTGATCTATTTTGTCCTTTAGTGTCTTGACGTTTTGCGTCTTCTCTATTAATTGGAGCCAAATGGACCATATTTACCATGCTACTTCCTTAAAACCCACCCTGGTCTCGCTTGCTACCTGTCATTCCTCAGTGATAAGGTCATGACGGTGCCATGTGTTCCTGTGGATCTGGGGCAGGTGTAAACCCTGTCCCCACAGAGAGGAGCAGAGCAGAGTACTGTCCCCAGCACTGCAGGGCTCTACCCCTCTACTTTCCTGGCTGAATCACCGACATGGCCACCATTGTTTAGGACTTCAGCTGCCAAGCAGCCTGGCACCCCTCCCCCAGCCCTCTCCTTCCTAATGTCAGCTCTCTTGAGACTTCTTCCCCCACCGCCCCTGGGAGGGGCTTAGCAATTCAACCCACTGCCCTTCAGAAGGGCCCACTGGGTGGTAGGGTTGCAAGGAGAAACTGTGGTGAATGGGGAAACTGTCAATCTTCTGTCCCTTCCTCTGGTTACAGTTTCAACATCTTCGCTGAAAATGGAATTTGAATTTCAAAAGGTTTAAAGAACATTTCTCAAGCCCACAATTTCCCAGCAGCTTGAAAACCCTCTAAAACATTACCTTCAATCTGCTGTTCAGGGATGAGTGGCTGTTGGGTACTTATGTGAATGGTGTCATGCTGGTGAGCAGGTCACCCACAAGGGAGCCTTAAACCAACTAGGCTTCTAGGAGGAACAATACAATTTCCAGAAAGCTGATGCCTATGGTGTCCACCTAGGAGTAATTCCCTGAATGTTTGAGGAGGATGGAGAGTTGGGTCAGGCTCCCCTAGGAAAGGGAGAGCCCCTGGGTCCCCCGGCCCTGCTGGGTGTAGCTTCAGAGGAAGGTTCCCTTCTGTGCAGCGACCTATCACTGGCAATATCCTCATTTTTATTTAGGGTGAATGAGGTGGCAGTGAGGGATTCCAGGGGGTTCCATTGTCAATTTCGCATTACGGAGCCATTAAAATAAAGTGTTGCTGTAAGGAGCCTGCTAGACAGTTCTCAGAAGAGCTTTGTGCCTTTTCTGAGAGGCTCTTGCTTTTCCTCTCCAACTGCAGGAGGGGGAAAGGGCCCCTAATGAACTGAACTGAACCTTCATCACTGATTATAAAAACAGAAGAGAACGTAACAGTGGGAATTGCTGGCAAGGCTTTACAGCTTTACAGTCTCTGCATATTCATTGGTTGCTCATTGGCCAAGATGAGTCCTCTTGGTATTAAACACATGGGCTGCAGGGGACAGGGCTTGACAATGTGTCCTGGCCAGAGGCCTGAGGTTTTTCTTTTCTTTCTTTTTCTTCTTGGGAGGGTGGGTGGGAGGATCAGGAAGTGGTGGGGGTGGGGAGCTGAGGGAAGGACCCCTAAGCAGGATTGTTTCAGGATGGCAGGGCTGAGGTAGTCCCTGATTTAGCCAGCTGAAAGGATGGCATTCTGTGTGGGTGGGAGGTGGATGGGTATTGCAGTTTGGAAGCTAAGAGGGGCTGTGTTGGCATCGAAGGTCCTTAGTGGGGGGTTGGCTCCAGGACTCCCATGGATACCCACATATAAAATGGAACTGTATGTGCTTATAACAGACTCGCACAATCTCCTGTATGTTTTAACCATTGCTGGTGTGAACTAAGTTCCCAGAACAGCCTACATCCTGGACACATGATTCCAGCGAGGCTGAATGGACTGACAGAACTCCTGTTATCACAGGGAGATGGAATGTTGCAAGGGCAGAGGCGGATTACCTTGAGCTCTCTTTAGCCCCCATCCCATAGCCATTTATTGCCCACCTCTGCGTCTAACCTAACATCCACTTGACTATCAGTCAATCAGGTGCCATCCTTTTCAGAATATAAAAACAGACCCCCAGCTTCTACCAACCCAAGGGCTAAGAATGTCCTCAGAGAGCATCTAAAACCTATGGTGGAGATCTCCCCGCTTTGCTGGAACCACCTACCTGATGGTCAGCCAGTGTATTTAAAAAGTGCCTTGATTTATGACTTTCTTCTGTTCTGTAAGTATAAAAGCTTCATGAAATTGCTAACACATTCGAACATGGAATTGGGATAACCCAAATCTCTGCTCCTGGGCCACAGTCACTCATATTGGGCTCCAGAATAAACTCCCTCTTGTCCCCTTTGAGGTGAGAGCTGTCCTTTGAGCCAACACTGGATTATTTATATTCCTTGACACGATGTTAGCAGTGGTTATGCAGTATGCTGGTTTTCAATTTGTGTAATTTTTATTGCTGCATATTTTGGAGAGGATTAGGGTTTCCAAAAATATGTATGTATATTTTTATATATGTATGTATACATGTTTATATATATGTGGGTACATGTGTGTGCTTGCATGTGGAGGCCAGAGATTAACATGGCTTCTTTTGCTCACTCTCTACATTATTCTTTGACTAAATTCTCTTGCTGCACCTTGTGCTCACTAATTTGGCAAGACTAGCGAGTCAGAAGCCCTAGGGAATTCCCTATCTCATCTTCCCTAGCACAGGCACTCCAGGTATGGGCCACCACTCCTGGCAGTTTTACTTGGGTACTGGGGATACGAACTCACATCTTCATGCTTGTGCGGTAAAGCACTTTATCCACTGAGCCCTAAAAAATTATTTTTGATCCTTGATTGGGTGATTCCAGAAATGTGGCTCCTGTACCTATGGAGTACCAATCACAATACAATTGTTTTTTTTTGGGGGGGGGGGTTGGGTTAGTCAAGACATAAACCTGAATTGAATTAATTCCTGTGTGACAGAGGACGGATTATGGTCTTGGCTTTCTGCAGTCTCTCTTGAGTTCTGGAGTGCTCAGAAGTGGCCCTGGTGGCATCTCATACAAACCAAGGAGCCTGTCCTGCATGTGCGTCTTCAAGCTTCCTTTGGCCCTTTGCCACAGATCATTGTAAACTTTCTTCTCTTCTATCTCTCCAATATCCTTCCCTTTCTGTTCCAATCAAATTGCACTCACTAAGAGACTTTGTTTAAACCAAAGCTTCTTCCACTGTGGGTCATGACGGACCCTATAGAGAATGGCATGACTGAATTTGAGGGTTGAAATAATTGAAAAATTAATCTTTTCTGAATGCATGATGATGACAAATTTAGAAACAAATACATAATGAATCGGGTGTTTCCGGCAGTGTTCACATGTTTTTTTATGACATAACTTTACAGCAGCTTTGGTTCTGAACACACCATTATGGACACATTGGCGAATTTGCACCCCTGAGCCCTGCCTGACACACCACAGCTGAACTGCAACGCCTTCAATAGACACATAAAGCTTTCTGCTCTTACAGAAACATAGTGGTCAATTGTAAAAAAAAAAAAAAGCCTTTAATATTTTTCAACTATCATTTTTAGCATGTAAGTATTAAATCATTAAATTACATTTTAGGGCTGTGTTGTATGAGAATGTTTGATTTTAAAAATTGCTGAATGACTGACTTGAGTTTCAAAAAAAATTGTCAAGTGACCTTTGGTTTGGGATTAGAATAAATAGTCAACAATTTCTGAAATGGCCCTAAATATATTTCTGTACATTATAGTACATATTTGTGCATCACAGGCTTCTCAGCATTGGTATCTGTAAAATTCAAATGTCAATACTCTCTACAAAAATTTGGAGATACTATCCTTTTCTATAATATTAAACATTCAGCCAAGATTTAATTCTTTGTAATAAAAATAAACAAGTACATTTGACTACTGTGCAGATTTGCTTTCATCTTTAATGAATTATAAAATAATATGCATACCAGCCAGGCAATGGTGACTTATACCCATAATCCCAGCACTGAAGTGGCTGAGATAGAAAGATCACCATGAATTTGAGGCTAGTCTGAGATGCAGAGTGAGTTCCAGGTCAGCCTGGGCTCGAGTGATACCCTACCTCATTAAAGCAAGCAATCAAAACTTGTATATATACCAAAATAGTTTTAAATAAAATTATTTGTGATTCATTGTCAGTAAGTGTCTGATTTTAAGTGTTTGGATTGGTACATATTTTCATACCTATATTGCCTGGGTCATATAAAATTTTCTGGAAAGCAAAGGAGTATCTTCTTAAACAAAATGTTTCAGAAGCCCTGACTTCAGCAGTTAGTTCCTACCTGCCCCAGGATGCGAGTGCCATGCTATTCTCCTCACCTGAGCCACCTTTTTCTAATCTCCTGTCCCTTCCCACATGGGTCTGGTGATCCTACTGATCTCTGAAGCCACAATTTAATCCTGCTCCCCAACTCAATCTCCTGGGAACACTTAGTCAGTGTGACCACTCCTGTCACGGGCTCCTTTCTCACCCTAGTCTCCTTCCTTCTTGCAAAGTATTGCTATTGTATTTAGCAATCTGTGGCTGCACCCAGCATGTTGGTGAGATTTCTGTTAGTAAAACATATTTATCTAACAGTTACTATTTAAAATTTCATAATGAAAATGAACATGCTTAGAGATAAAATACTTAGTAACTTTAACAATTATTGGCACTGTACTAGAGTGCACCTGCTACCTATTGTGGAAAAAGGTCAGGAAATTTGATCTGTAGTTTGTTTTTGAGTCTGATTCAGAAGCACACAGTTCTGAGAACTCTGCAGAATGACACTGGATTCCACATAAATGATGATGCCTCTTTAATGGTACATATGAGAAGCACTTAAAAACTTCAAAAGGTTTAAATGAACATGTGCTTAAGAATTGTTTTAATGGGTGTGTATGACTTGTGTGTGATGGAGGCATGTGTGTGTAGAGGTCAGAGGACATCTTCCTGTGTTGGTCTTTACCCTCCACCTCATTTGTGGCAGGATCTCTTATTGCTCACTGCTGTGTAAGCCGGGCTGGCGGACCCTTCCCTGGATGATAGTGGGGAATTCTGATCTTGCTTTGTCTCGTTACTTGTAATCTGCAGGCAAGCTCTGTCCATTGCAGCATGTATGCTAGGTCTCTGGAAGTGAGCAAAGGAAAGTCATGGTCATGGGAAGCACAGGAACAGGGAGAGTCAGCAGTCTGTCTCTCTGAGAACACACACATTCATGCAAGGAGCTCAGACTAACAGTTGGCTAATCAAGTCTCCTAAAGCAGAAAATTAGAGGGGGAAATAAAACATATACTTAAACATTCTATTTTTAGTTAAAACATAAACATGCATCAATTTTCCAATCCCATGATATAGAACCAGGCCCTTTGCTTGAGTGTGGAGTTCAAAGAATAAGATTCTCCATCGTCTTTCGTGTAGCTATCACACAGAAATGCTATATTGGGTATGGCATATATATATATATATATATATATATATATATATATATATATATATATATATATATATATGCATGAGTATTTATGTGTGGGAGTGAAGGCTAGCTGGGACACCAGTTCTGGGGATACTCTTGTCTCTACCTCCCATACTGCTGAGGAAGCGCTGAGATTACAGGCACACAATGCCTTGTCAATATTTACCTGAGTTCTGGGTCATCCAAATTCAGATCCTCATGCTTGTATGGTGTGACGGTTAAATTTTTTTGTCAACTTGACCTTTTAAATTATCTTGAGTGGGTCTCTGAGGATGTTTACAGGAAGTCAGCCTCTTAGTAGGAGGCAGGTTGTAAAGAAGCTCAGGAGAGCTAGAAATCGACTTTCCTTCCTGTGTGGGCAGTGCATGAAGGAAATTCCAGAGACTCGGGAAGCTTCCATTAAGTCTGGGAAAGGGTTGCAAGACCTCTACCCTAAGGCTATATAAAGGGGAAGATTTTTCTCCCTTCACCTTCTGCCTGTTTTGCTTGTGTGTGTAGTGTTGGTGATGGGTTTCTCTTTGTGCTTGGATCTGTGAAAGGGGAGCAGCCTCTTTCACCATTATGGAACTTCCCCTGGATCTGTAGTTTCAATAAATCCTTTCGTTCCATAAACTGTGCCTGGTTTGGAGATTCATCCCAGCGATGTGTGGCTGACTACAACATATGGCAAGAGCATTTTCTTCTGCACCATCTCTCCAGCCTTTTCCATTTCTTTTTTTAAGTAAAGAAAACTTAGAGACACTGGGGGAGCCAAAGTGAGAGCAGAATCCTTTAGGCTCTTTGCTTTTCTCCCCAGTCCTTCCCAGTTGCCTTGTCCACACTAATGTTCATAACTTATCTTGATGGTGTCATTCAATAGCAATCATACAGTTTTCATAGAAAAATCTCTTTTTACACTCATATTTCAGAGAGGTGTGTATTATGTATCTGAGTTATTGAACTACAATAAATTATCAAAGTGACACTTGAGAACAAACACAATCGAGTCTTGTAAAGAGAGTCATGTAGTAGCTAGGGAGATGACTGGGCAGATAAAACCACTTGCTGTATAGACATGAGATCCTAAGATGCCCCAAGTCTGATCTCCAAGACCTATTGGAAAAAATTTGCTTGACTACATATATGTATAACCCCAATAATGTGGTAGATCGAGGTAGGAGAATAACTGAGGTTTATTGGTTATCCAGTTGACTAATAAAAAAATGGCAACTCCATATTCAGTGACTCTGTCTCAAGGAAATAATGTGTTAGAGGAGCACATCCAATGTTCCTCTCTGGCCTCCTAATGCATGTGTATGGGGTACATGCATCTACCTATACATCTGCATACACCACACACACACATAAAATACACTACACACATATATATGACATTAAAAATGTACCATGGGAACACAGGAGCCAAGTATCCTCATAAAAAGTGATCAGTGGGCTGTATGCATCAGCCAGGAGGTTTACAGAAATAACCTTTTGTTCAACCCTCTCACTGTAAAGTAGCACTTAGTTGGGAGTCTCTCTTGCCACACAGAAAGTTCCATAGGTTCCAGAACAGTTCCTGATATGGTAGGTGCTCAGTACTAACCTGCAGGAGGACCCGCTGGTCTCCTCAAGCCAAGCTCACTCTCTGGTCTGTACTGGTCATTTGCCTCTCACCATTTCCTCCCTATGTCCTCTGTAGGAAAAGGTTATGGCTGACATTCCTATAACAACAACAACAAAAAAAAACCCCAGGCTAACAAGAGCAAACCATAATAGATGTACATAACCACAGTTTTACTTGACTCAGACCTTAGAATGAAGGCCCAGAGTCTCATGGAAAACTCTCTCTTTTTATGCTTGGATTCAATGAGGAGAAAGCAGCTATGTAAAAACACAATTGGACAATCTACCTAAAGATGTTTCTATCAGAACTTTTCAAATGATGCCCCAAAATCTGTCAGGTTGCCAGAGCATTCTAAAAACCTTTCTTGACCTTTTATGAGATCCTGACCTACTGATAACAGGCTGAGGGGAAAACCCTGCCAGGCTGGGCTTCTTGAATTCTTCTTGGCCTTTCTATATATAACCTTCCTTCCTCCATGGTGTAGGACAGGAGTTCTTCCAGAATGAGGGTTTAGGGCCCACTCCTAGACAAGGTAGAGTGGAAAATAATGGTCTGCATTTACATAAAAAGATTAATGTTTCCATGACTCTTATTGAGGAAAAATCTAGTTGGTCTCTCTGAGTTGCTTTAGAGGACAGGTAGCAGACTAGAGTGCATCTAAAGATGAGAGAGAGAGAGAGAGAGAGAGAGAGAGAGAGAGAGAGAGTTTGTGAGGTGTTCATAGAATCCGTCAGCTCAAAGGAATAAGTTCACCAAAGCACCATACTTTGGGCATTTTTTTGAGCCCCACCAATAGTTTGACTAATTTCAGGACAAAACCAAGGAACCAAGGCAGCCATGACAGGAACCTCAAAGAAGGTGACTGTGATGGTTAAGTTTTGTTGTCAACTCGATCTTTTTAATTATCTTGGGTGGGTCTCTGTAAATGTTCACAGGAAAGCAGCTTCTCAGTAGGTAAAAAGTAGGTTAAAAAGTAGGGGTAAAGAAGCTCAGGGAAGCTGGAAATAAACATCCCTTCCTGGAAGGGCAATGCAAGAAGGAAATTTCACAGACTCAGGAAGTCAATAAGTCTGTGATAGAATTGCAAGATGCTGCCCTAAGGCTACATGAAGGGGAAGGAATTCTCTCCTTGACCCCCTGCCTGTTTGCTGTGTGTGTGTGTGTGTGTGTGTGTGTGTGTGTGTGGTGTTGCTGAAGGGTTTCATAGCCTCTTTCAATATTATGGAACTTCCCCTGGATCTGTAGCTTCAAATAAATCCTTTCCTCCCACAACTGTGCCTTGTTTGGAGGTTCATCCCAGCAGCTTGTGGCTGATTACTACAGCAACAAAGGCTAACTTGCCTTTCTCCACTGAGTAGACTAACAGATAAGGTTAGTCAGCCAAAGAAGAGGCCTGCATATTTGAAACATGTCAAGTAAGTCCCCAGTACTAACAACTATGTCATAAGTGAATGTGACAAACTGAAGTGTAATCATGTTTAAGGCCGCAGAAATATTGGCAAGTATAGATGTAGCAGAACTAAAAATGTCAGAATCAAAATAAGACGGGTTTATGAAGCTCACTCTTAGCTCTTTTGCAGTTCTAAGTACTGATGTCAGAGCAATGAAGCTAATGCATATACCTTATAAAATCAAAATACCTTGGCTCTCTCTCTCTCTCTCTCTCTCTCTCTCTCTCTCTCTCTCTCTGTGTGTGTGTGTGTGTGTGTGTGTGTGTGTGTGTGTGTGTGTGTGTGCGCTAGGGAAGGTGATGGTTGCAAATAAGTTCTTTGAGAAAAATATTATCCTGAGGATGAGAGTGGTTGGAATATAATAGGGTTTATAAGGTTAAGGGTTAAATTGGGGGAAAAAAGCTTCAATGATGGAATGTGAGAAATTTGATCCTTAGTGGAGGTTTAGAGAGACTTCTGAAGCCACTCAGTGGTTAGCAGGAACAACCAAGCCCACTTAAACTACTTGTAAATCTTACCTGGAAATAATTGAGATGAGTAGGTACAAGTCCCTGAACCCAGAAGAGAGCAACTCTCAGCTTGGAGGCCATGTCCCTCTTCCCTGCCTGGTCCTTTTGCTGTAGATTTTGAGAGCACAGGGGTCATTCTTGACTCAGATGGCCTGGACTCAAGTGGCTTCCTTGTTACTGTCGCATGACAAAGAGAAATGAAGGAATGAGGCCAAGGAGATGAGGAAGGAAAAAGTAGATTTCATTAAGAAAAAAAAATAAAAAAAAGACTCCCAAGAAAGCAGGAGGGTTCCTCAAAAGAAGGAGAGAGAGGGTGCCAGATCAGAGGCTTGGAGTTGGGAATAAAAAAGTGGAGAAGTTCCAAAGTGTCAGGGTGAACAAGCTTATTACTTCTGCCTGCAGCCAATGAAAAGAGAAAGGGAGAAGAAAGGGGGAGATTATGCTTTTCGAGTTAGAATTCAAAGCAGGCTGGTGTTGCAGTGAGGGTCTGTGAGCAACTATACCAAGGGAGGGGCTTCTGGGGTTATCGTGCATCATTTCTTTAAGGGGCTAACTATTCCTCCGACCTCTTTAGCCTGTGTGTAGGTGATAGGTGGTCTCTTGACCAGCTAAGTGACAGGATCCATTGACAGGATCCACTAGGACCAGAGAACTGTGTGTGTTCTTGTTAGGAGGAAGTGGCTCTTCCCTTGCTAATGTTATCAGGGAAACTGAGGATCTTCCTTAATGACCTCTAAGCCTAATGTCTGTCTACTTAACACTTTGTTAAGCCCAGAGTCTAATTTCTCTTAGCAAAGAATGATCAAGATGGTGCTGAGAAAGGAGATCAGCAGACTGCATGACTGAAGGGAGGCTGAATCGTGGACAGATGGGCGGTAGGAGGCTTCTACTCAGAAGCAGCAATCGCACTAAGGCTTCAAAACCTGCCAGAGCTTCACGAATACAGACAAGTGAGGCCTCAGGGTTCCTCCAGGCCATCTGTGGAGATGACATTGACTATCTCTCTCCCTGTGGTCTGAGGGTGTGTTGAGGAGGTAACATCAGGTTCTACCCATCTATGGATTGATAAGTGTGTTCACCAGAAACTCATGCCAAATGTCAGGGAGATGTGTGGTGGTGGGGAGTGGATGTGACAAGAAATTCTAATGCCAGGAAGGGACAAATTTATGCAAAAGGGAAAATGGCAGAATTTCAGAATGAAGGCCAGTGGCGAGGGACAAGCTGGAATGGGTATTTGAAATCTAGAACTAGGGATATGGTGATGTTGGTTATTATTCAAGACTATCAATAGCTATCTTCCATATTGGTTTCCAAAGATTACTTGAGTGTGGTTGGGAGACAAATGAAATACCTTTGCATTTTCTTACCAATTCTAAATTTCCTCTTGATTATATGCACTCAGTGACTTAAAAACTTTAGCTTTTAGGGATGCAAGGCATCTTTAAAGTTATTGATGCAGAATTAGTCTGTGGCTGTAAGAATTTATTGTAGAATATCTTCTAAGATCATGGAGACACTTTCAAAACTACAAATGGTATAAAGTAGGTTATATGAACTATTGTTCTGATGGGTCACAGATTTCTATAGAAACAGTGCTTGAAGGGCATCAGTAGTTAATGGTCTTAAGTTCACAAATGTTGGCCAAACACCAACCTCCAAATAGACATATCTATCAAAACTCTTTAAACAAAGTCTTCATGGCTGGCAAGTTGCCAAAGCGTCCAGGCAAATTGACCTTACCTTTTAAGAATAATCCAATCTTTATGAAACACCTAGAAGAAAATGTCAAAAAACCCACAAACCTCAGGTTTATTAATATTTCACTTCCAGAAAGCCCACACTTCTGATTAATGGCTGTGTGACTGGTTAGAAGGTCCTAAGAATAGCATCTCTGTGATAAAGAACTCAACAAAGCTTGTTTGAAGCCTAAAAATAATGCCCTATTGGGAAGTTGGTAGATTTCTTCCTCCATTCCCCACACATTATTTTTCCAAGTGGGAGATACCCTCACCTTAGCACCAAAGGCTTTTGGAACTTTCAAGATTTGTTACCTGTTCCATGCCTTAGCAATCTCTTCTCAAAGATGAATCTTAGAGAGTCTGAGATTGTGTGTATCTTTATGAATTAAAATCAATGTGTCACCTGGGACAAGGATTCAGGGGACGAGGTGGAAGAGGGAAACACTTCATATTTTAGTATCTTTTAATTTGATTTTTTTGAATAGGTACTATATTCAAGCGGTTAAAACCACCTTTTTAAATTGCCTGTGAATTTTCATGAGAGTAAAATTAAATATGAAAAGTGAAAGTAAAGACAGATGGATCCCTTCTTTTTCTTGAAAGGTAACATGCAAAAATCCTGTTCACATTTTGGCACTTGCACTTTATGTCCCTTGAGGTCCTTTGTGAAAGAATGGGCAGCAAGGTAAGATTTTCTTTTCCTTTCATATCCATATCGAAATCCATTTTATGACTATGCATACATTATTTATTCATTTTTTTTATTTACAGACATTTGAGTAACTTCAATCTTTTGCTGTTAAAACAAGGATTCAATGAAGAGTGCTTTCATAAGCCATTTTATACGTGTGCAAATATATCTGCAGGAAAATTTCCCAGAAACAGAACCACGGGATCCAAGTGTATATGCATTTGTAATTTTAACAGATATTGCCAAATCGCCCTCCACAAGACTTGGACCCATTTGCTTTTCCATGGGTGATATATCGAAGAGCCCATTTCCTCACCGTCTCAACAACAAAGTGTGTTATAATGAAAGGTTTTTAATCCTTATTATACAAATTTCCAGGATTAGAAAGCTTTTGAGAAAGGAATTTATTTTATATCTAGAAACCTTCTCAATCTTCTTGAAACCCCTTCCCTTGGGCAGAAACAACAAAGCAGTACTTGCTAGGTTCCAGGCACCAGGCCAAGGATTAGGCACTCGAAGGTATGTGTGATGGGTTTTATGCTGCCTTCGCTTTCCCTCTTTCCCTTCCCTTCAAAGTTTCCAAGACCCCTGGATTTTATATTTCAGGGCAGAAAGCTTAGGAAGCTGTCTTTTCTCCATCCTTATAAATGTGGTCACAGTAGCCTCCTGTTGGCCTGTCTCTGGATCCTTCCATCTACAAGATCTTTTGCTGAAGCAATCTTTCTGAGGGTCATGAGAGGCATCTTGGTAAACTTGTTCATTGTGGTTTGAATCTGAAATGTTCCTCATGAGCTCAAGTGCTTTTCTCCAGCTTGCTGTTGCTGCTTAAGAAGGTGGAGGCTGGCAGAAGCAGGTCACTGGGGTTAACTGTGTCTAGTTCTGGCTTAGTTCACTTCCTTCTCTGCTGTGCGGTGAGGGGTCTGCTACTCCACTCCACCATGATGGATGACACCTTCTAGAACCATAAGCCCAAATGAACCTTTCCTTTAGGTTATCTTGTCACATGCAAGTAACTAACACATACTTCCTCTTGGCTTATGGAACAATGTTTGAATTCCTTTGCCCAGCAGTGAAAGTCTTTTTCAATTTCATAATTACCTGGATCCCCATTGGAGCTCAGCTTTAATGGGGTTATATGATTTCCTGAGGTAATTCTCTTTCTTTTCTGTTTTTTAAATATTTATTAATTTTTGCCAGCAGAGATAGAAGAGAGACAGACAGAGAATGGGCATGCCAGGGCCTCCAGCTTCTGCAAATAAACTCCAGATACATGTGCCACTTTGAGCATCTGGCTTTACATTGGTACTCGGAATCAGACTCGGGTCATTAGGTTCTGAAAGCAAGCACCTTAACCACTTAGCTGTCTCTCCAGCCATCTTTTCCTTTTCTTTCCTACATGGAGAAGTCTCTTCATTTCTAATGTTCATTTTAAGCACCATCTCTCTTGAAAGATTTTTCTAGCATATTGCCCTAAAGCCTGATATGCTAATTAGAATTAGTTTTCATACCATTCTTGGATAAATATAACATATTCATTTCTTCTGCTCAACTGTGAATAAAAAATATTTTTGTTCATATTTAGATATACATTTTTTTCATGTCTGATCAGAGTTACCTAATAAATTTGTGCATTTATATATTAATAGTTGTAGGACAGTTCCAAGATCAAATTCTAAGGCAAAATCCCCTTAATCTTCCAATTGATAGAAATGGAAGTGAATAACCTTATGATGAATGAGCTATGTGCCCAGATCTCTTTGATCACAAACACAGGCTTGTGGTCCATGAATAGATCCAAGACCTTCCAGAGCACAAGGTAGACTTACACACTGTGCCAAACTCTGGTTCAACACTTACGTGCCCATTTCTCTTTTCCCTGAATGTGGCTGTTCTTTAAATTAGTTAGGCTGAACCTGGACTGGATTTAGAGCAACAGAAATGGAGGAGAGTGACTCTGAAAGTTCTTCATTCCCTCTCTTTGCTTTTTGGATGGATGTAGAAGGGTTAATGATGACCTCGTGTCAGAACCACTCCGAAGAAAGGCAACTCTGCAAATATACAACTGGATTTGCAAGAATTAAGAAAGAAATTCTTCACTGTGTTCTGCCACTCATGGCTATTTGTTGCAGTCAACTTTCTCTGTTGCTGCGTAGAAATAACCCAAGCAAAAGCGGCTTGTGGAGGAATGGGTTTATTAGGTTTACAGACTCGAGGGGAGACTCCATCCTGGCAGGGAAAACGATGGCATGAGCAGAGGGTGGACATTGCCTCCGCCATAGCACTGCAAACAGCAGCAGGAAGGTGTGCCAAACACTGGCAAGGGGAAGCTGGCTTATAACCCCCTTAAGCCCACCCCAACAACACAGCTCTAGTGAGGTTCTAATTCCTGAATTGCCATTAGCTGAGAATCGATCTATCAGAACACATTCATTTGTTTGTGGGGGACATTTGGATCAAACCATGACACTATTTGTTAGAACATGTAGCCCATCCCAAAAACACAATTGCAAACAAAGCTACGCATATCATATTAATTAACCTCATAGTACTTGGACCTGTCATCAAAAGATGCACAAATGAAACCAAATCAGAGTGAAGGCGTCACCCATCCCTTTCAGGGGTAGCACAGGGCAGACTCACATGTCTGTGGGGTCAGCACTTGGAAAAGTGGCTGACAGTGATTATTCAGGCATGGAGAATTTGTGATCCTCCTGCCCAAGTAGCTTGAATTAGAGGCCTGCCCAACCAGGCTCAATATTATATAAACATCTTTTCATCACTTCTCTTCATACTTGTTCTAGCTCACAGGTGAAAGCTCATTGTTCTGAGTCCATTGCCATCAGAAATCCACTTCACTGGTTCAGAAAGAACCCCAAGTATTCTTGCTGCATTTATCTGCTTCTTCTTACATGAAGTTTATCTGCATAAAGTGACCTAGAAATTATTTCTAGAATCTGTGATCATTTTTTATTAGGTACCAAACTCAGATATTCTTTTTATTCTGTACCTCTTCAGAACCTCTGGACTGCATCCAGTTTTGTGAATAAAATAATCTGTACTGGAGACTTGAATCATCCTGAAGGTTGGCTCTCTGGCTTTCTCACTCCTGGAAAACAATGTGCATCCTTCTGACAGCTCACAGTCCTTACCTGAATGTCCATCAGGTCCTTGCTCCCAGCCTTCCCCATCTTTGTCCATGGCAACTCCTTCCCTCCAGGTGTGTTCTTCAGGTCAAAACACTTTGTGACTTCTTTCTCACATAACCTGACTTTCAGTCTCTCAACAACAATCTTGGACATGGAATTTCACCACTATGACAACCCAACACCACCGTGTCCCCCACCATCTTACCTTCTCCAAGAGCCCCTCTGCACCCCTTTGTCTTTTAGGCTAGCCCTGCAGCTGCAGTCAGCTTGCTAAAATGGAAGGCAGGTAATGTCACTCCACTGTTCCTAACTCTGCATCTACAGGAGTCAGAGAGGTCAGCTGCAGAAACAAGAGTGCCCATATCATCTCTATAGCTTCACACAACCCAATTTTGTCCCTATGGTGATGTCCAATGTAGGTCAGAGGATTTGTATCCTGTTCCATTTGAGGCAATTAAGTTTGAAGGTCTTGGAATGAGTGAGGCAGACAGAGATGGGCTTTCCAGCCTTGGCCTGGAAGTGATGCTCATCCATCCTGCTCAGGATCCATTGTTCCTGCCTAGGTGTGGGGCATAAACCCAGCTGCAAAAGACACTGAGCTGTGTGGAAGTGGACAGTTACTCTGGGAGCACTGTTGTTCATTTCTCTTAGAGGATGAGTCAAAGTCCTTTGCTGTGCCAGGCCTTCCTGAATCTTCTCGAAACCTCACCTCTCTGATTGATTCTCACCTTTCTCCTCTTCACTGACCCTTCTCTAGCCTCACTGGACAACCTGTTGCTATTTTCCTGGGTCAGTTATACAGCCTTCCGCCTCTTACCTGCAGTTCACCCTACCTAGAAGATTACTCCCTCAGCATCTCTGGGCCATGAGTGAACCTTCACTTCTTTCAGATCCCAGCTTGAAAATCACCAGCAGCGTGTTTCTATGGGCCCCCTTTCTTGTTGGTATGCTGCTCTATTATTAACCCTGGAATTATCTAGTATATGTCTTTCATACTTGCCTTGTTCACTAATTCTCTCTTCTACCAGAATATAAGCTCTTTGAGGTCATAACTTTTTGTTCCAACATCTAGGAAGAGCTTGGTACAAAACTGGCATGCAAATATTGGTTCAAGGAAGGAAGAAACCACTCCTGCAAACTATCTCAAAATTCCCCCTTGTTCCTACCCTCACCCTCAACAATAGAATTCTAGACCTCCAAGTTTAGCTACCTCCAAGCTAGCATGAATCAACACCCTTCAACATATGACTGTGACGAAACTCACTCTGAAAATAATCAATTCTGCAGGTGCCCCTGTGAATGACGGAGCACTAGGTTATGTGGAGATGACAGCATATTTAACTACTGCTGGGTATCTGTCTGTTTGTTTTTGCTGAAATGTAAAATTCCCAACAAGAAAGAGTCCTTCAATCATGTATTCACATATTTAACCCAAACCAAATTTAAATGTTTTCTCATTCACTCTCATGCAAATGGCATCCAGCCTCTCTCCTCTCTCTTGTTGCTGTTCTTTTACTCTCTCTTTCTCTCTCCACTTCTCCCTCCTTCCCTTCCTCTCTTCCTCTTACTTTCCCTCTCAACAATGACCTAAATCTTTGAAGAACAAGAAATGTTTCAAACTTACATCTCTGTATTATATTATACAACTCTAACCTTCCTTACAGGAGCCCTCTCCAATTCCTAAGATTGTTTTTAATATTTTCTTCTGGGTGTTACTGGAGAAAGAGGCATAGATGTGGGCAGAGCAAGTTGGAAGTAGGAAGTGGAATCAGGGTCCAGGTTCTTCTACAAAAAGATGCTCTACTGGGAGCTGCCCTCATTCAGTGAGGGATGCTTAGCACCTACCATGGTTTCCTAGCAACACAAAGCTCTCCTGCTGCTAGGACTGAGGGTCATTTTTGCATCTTCCCTTCATTTTTCTCTTGGACTGCGTGAGGAGAAATGACTCTGGAAAATTCCCAGAACAGAAGATACATTGAAAAAGGTGTATGTCAGATGGTCCAGGGGGAGGGCCGTTGTGGGGCTGGGGCAGGAGGAAAGGTGACTTCATGACCATGACAGGGGGACCAGAAGACTTGGAGGAGACTCCATTCTCATGGTGGCCCAGGGAGAGAGCAGCCCAGGGTTTTCAGCTGACAGGCTATAGCTTCTTTTGTCGGATGCCCCAACCTAGCATCAAGACCTGAGTACCTGCTCTGTGCATGATCACATGGGCTCTTCCTCAGACTTGCCCTGTCTAAATTCCATAGGTCTATCGTAAGATATGAGTGTTTAAATGCTGTTTCTTGGCTGCCTTTGTCCCACACTGATATCTTTGGGGACAGAGACCAGTTTGGACACCTGAGACAGAGCTGAGTCCATTCTCTGACATCCACTATGAGCTATGTAACATCACAGTGATTTAACTTCCTAAAATAGCATTGTCTTCCTGTGGAAAGAGGTACAGCAATAGACTTACATGTAGCCATTACTGGCTCAACTTCCTCAGAATTTCTGATGGTCCTATGGGCCTTTCTTACTCCTGCCCTTCCCTCCTTTCTCTCTCATTCTTGTTTTTTTTTTTTTTT
>PVHP010002902.1:0-83700 GCA_004024765.1 Zapus hudsonius | reverse complement strand
CGTTAGGAATAATGTAACGAGCAAAGAGAGTCATAGTTCTTGCTTTCACGGAGTGTACATATGCTGGGGAAAGCAGAATCCCACACACGGGTAAGGATGACTACCGTGAAGACTGCTAAGACAGAGCAGGAGAGGGACCCAGGAGCATTTGTGGTAGATTGAGTTAACTTGGAGGAAAGACTCGAGATTTTAGGGACTGAGGGCATATGTCCCTCAAGCTTGAAGACTGAGCTAACATCTGAAGAAAGATATTAAACAGAAAAGGGAGGGCAGAGGAATAAATAATTGGAAAGCAGGTAGAGGTGCTGGAGTTCTGGAATGCATGGGCTGTAGCCGGAGGAGTAAGCAGGGATCAGGTCATGCAGAGCCTTGTAGAATTTTTTTAATCCCAAGCATATTTGGAAGTCAATGAGTTGGAAAGAAGAGAATGTACAGTGATGTGGTTAGATTTTCAGTCAAAACAAACCAAGTCACTAATATTGCATGGAAAAATTATTTAAACCAATCCTGCTCTGGTTAGTTTAAACCTCTGGCAAGTCCATTGACTAGGAGAGGGAGTTTCTGTAAATCCACAGTATTTCCTATAAGAGTAGACTGACTGATGTGAACATGTGTACATTAGGGATGTTCTAGACAGGAATATGTCTTCATCAAAAAGTATTTTCAGGGGTTGGAAGGAAGGCTCCGTGGTTAAGGCATTTGCCTACAAAGCCTAAGGACCCATGTTCAGTTCCTCAGTGCCCACTTCAAATCAGATGCACAAGGTGGTGCATGCATCTGGAGTTCCTTTGCGGTGACTGGAGGCCCTGGTGTACCTATTCTCTCTCTCTCTCTCTTAAATAAATAAAGTACTTTTTAAAAGGGTTTTCATGTCTTTATCAAATAGTTATTCCTTGGGTTGTTAGTACAAAAGACCCTGGTAAGTCAAGAACAATAATTTCAGTGTGTTCAGTTTAAGCTTAGTTCTAACCTATTCCAGTGGAATATAAATAATTGTCCATTTCGTATTATTGGTAAAATGATCTGAGAGTTGTCTGTTTACACAGGCATTAAGTGTGGGAACACCTGCTTCATACTTATTTTTATTGTTTCAAAGAAAGAACTCTTGAGGAAATATCCTTTATGTCACTAGATTCTTTATCTGATCAAGTTTCAATTTTACTTATATTCTGCTCCAGTTAATGCAAGAGTTAAAAAGCAAAGATATCAGCCAAACATTCCGAAAAATAATTAACAAAAGGGAAGGGATTACTGCTATTGGAGGAACGTCATCCATTTCCAGCGAGGGTACACAGCATTCCTACTCAGGTAATCTACAATTCAACTTGATCTATTTTTTTCTTAATTGAGAATTATTTTATTAATTATTTTTATTAATTATTAATTTGTTGATTTTTCATAGTTGACTGTATGAACTTACTGTATAATGGTCATATTCCCATCATGTTATACTCTTTGAATTTGACTCTTTAGTCATTGGTTCATTTAATAAGTGCCACATTCCATCAAATCTAAGCTGCCATTGTGACTCATACCATTATTTTATATACCATCAAGGGAAAATGCCTCCTATAGACTTAATTACACTGTGATGTCAAACTTGAAATATATCGCAATCCTAAAGATGTCAAAATGAAAAACCTTAGAATTATGAAAACCATCGAGTTCTTACTATGTGTGACACACATCAAATAGATTAAAAACAAAATGGAGGTTTGTTTATATTATTATTATGACTACATTTAATCATGACTTCTGAAAAAATTTTAAAGGATTTTTGGGAGTGATCACTGGGAATCAAACCCAGGGCCTCATGTACACTTTTTAACACTTAGCTGTATTTCCAACCTTCATCGTGAGTTTTGAATGGGTTTCCCAGCCCGACTTGTGAGATCACTTCACTTGTAGAGCTGATGAGCCTTGGTGCAGGGGATCATTATGAGTTTTCCCTCCCACTTTCCAAAAGTAGGGATACTTGATTCATTTTGTTAATCAGGCCCCCAAGTGACTTGAAGGTAGAGCATCTGATTTGCTTGATGTGAGGAACCACTGGATTGTTGCCTAGTGGGAAACCCAAAGTAATATTAGCTTGTGTGTGTGTGTGTGTGTGTGTGTGTGTGTGTGTGTGTGTGTGTGTGTGTGTGTGTACCTGCACGCTTGTGCAGAGGATTCAATCAAGGGCCTTGTACATGCTCTGCAAAAGGTTACTGCTGAGCTACATCCCCAAAGACACACTAACTCTTAATGTGTAAGCTGCCTTGCCCCATGTTCATCTTAGTTCTCAGAGTCAAGAAGCTCAACAACCTTTGACCTCTGAATTCATACAAATGTATTTAGAACTGTGCTTTTAAAAGTTTGGACAAAATTCCAAATTTTCTCCTTTTCCTTCCTTTGAGATCTGAGACTGTCAATTATTTCTTGATGCTTTCTTCCTTTCCAATTAGATTTTCCTCTAGTGATATGCTCAAAGACAGTTTCTACCTTTTGGCTACTATAGATAATGTTGTGTAAATACTCAGTGTACATTTTTGTGGAATATACTTTGAATTATCTCAAGTATATACATAGAAGTAGAACTTCTGTATCCTTTGGTAACTTGTCTAATATTTTAAAAGAACTACCAAGCTATTTTCAAAAGTGGCTGCATCAGTTTTTATCCACACCAGGCATATTTGAGGTTTCCATTTTTCCCATATCTTCACCATTTATTATTGTTCCTCTGTAAAAATTCAACCATCCTGTGGCTTTTATGTTATCTCACCCCTGCCTGGTTCCTACACTTGGCACATCCTCCCTTTCCCTACCAATTTTCACCCATGGAAAACCTCTTTCAAATAGTACCTCCTCTATAAAGTTTTTTGTTGTTAATTGATTTTTTTTTGAGACAGGGTCTTTCTGTGTAACATAAACTAGATTTGAACTTGTGGTCTCAAGAGATCCTCCCATCTAAGCATTATGAGTTGCTGAGACTATTACAGGCATGCATCATCACACTTAGCTCTGTATAACCTTTTCTCATATATACATATATATGTATATACATAGAAATTTATGTATATGTAATTTCATACAAATATATTTATATAAGTATAACTTTATATGAGCATATATAAAATTTATATAAGTATAAAAACATAAATTATTAATACATAGGTAACATTAAAATTAAGGATTGGAAAGATTGCTCAGTGGTTAAAGTCACTTGCTTGCAAAGCCTAATGGCCTAGGTTTGATTCCCCAGTACACATGTAAAGCCAGATGCACAAAGTGGTACATGTATCTGGAGTTCATTTGTGGGTGGATCAAGGCCGTGGCTGGCCCATTCTCTCTCTCTTTGTCTGTCTGTCTGTCTGTCTGTCTCTGTGTACAAATAAATAATAAAATAAAATATTTAAAAAATTAGTTATATAAAATGGTATATTTTCATTGTGTTATATTTCAACATACTAAAATTCTCTGATGGCAGAAATGCTATCTTAGTTATCTTTATTTACTTATATATTTTGGCTTGTTTTGAGACAGGGTCTCACTCTAACCCAGGCTGATGTGGAACTCACTCTCTAGCTCAGGCTGGCCTTTAATTCATGGCAATCCTCCTACCTCAGCCTCCTGAGTGCTGTGATTAAAGGCATGTGTCACCTCTCCTATTTGGGCATTTTGAGACAGGGTCTCGTGTAGATTTGGCTGCCTTCAAACTCCCTTTTAGGTGAGGCTGCCCTTGTGATTCTCCTTCCTCAGCCCCTTGACTGCTGGGATTACAGATGTGTGTACTTGGTGGTCTTTAAATCTTGACACTCTGTCTAGTCTAAGGAAATGTGTGTGATGAAGTAAGTAGATGAAAAGGCCAGTTATGACATTTACAAGGAAGAAACTTTGGTAAGCATTTATGTGGTGGATTAAATTTTGAGAGTGCCTTGGAAATGTGTCCTGGGAAAGTATCTAATTCTAGAAACTGAGATAACCATTGGACTGTGCTACCCTCTGATGGAAATAGAGATTAATTACTCTGAGAATTTATCCTGTTATATAATTTTATATTTTCATAATAGCAATATATAGGCCATTTTTACACTGAGCTTCTTCCTATTTCCCCATTGAATAGCCCAGTAATATTATTTTGCCAAAAAATGAATATAGTTTTGCAGAAGTCATGTGTCATACTAGAAGACACTCATGATGAGAATGACTGAGTAGTACTGTCATCTAAATGTGTGATCATTTTCTTACAGTCAAAATTTCGTAGAAAGGACTTTTTTATGTATTTAAATAGGTGTGTGTATGTGTGTGTTACTGAAACTAGGGACCTCACTCATTCACATGCAAGACAACATCTTTATCACTGAGCTACATCTCCAACCCTGAATAACTCTTGTAGAATTCAGAGTTTCTCTTGAAACCTAAAATCATGGATTCTAACTCTTTTAGTGGATGGTGGTATTTACTTCCACAGATCTTTGAATTTTTAGTATTTTCCCTTTTATTTAAATTATATATCTATATGTATATATATATCTATATGTATATATATATATATATAAAACTGGTTGTCTGTATCTGATTCATTTTGATTTTAGAAGCAATATTTATTTGGAATAAACCAAATTTATTGCACTCATCCAACATACAGCCTTCTTTTCTCTTCCCTAATATATTGAGTAAAATAGAGAGATGAATTCCCCTTTCTCTTTTTTTAGTAAAGTTATAATAATAATTATTATAACTATTGTCTTTGAGAAGAAATGAACAAGTATATTCTTACAGTGTGATGAACTCTGTGAAATGAGTTTTGCTTACCAAGGTTTTCTGTTTTCAGAGGAAGAGAAAGTGGCCTTTGTTAACTGGATCAACAAAGCCCTAGAGAATGACCCCGACTGTCAGCATCTTCTCCCCATGAATCCCAATGATGGCAGTCTCTTCAAGTCCCTTGCAGATGGCATCCTTCTTTGGTCAGTTCAACTTTTCCTCATCAGAGCTGTGCTTCTCTTGTCCCCATTGAAGAGAGTTTCACAAAAATTATATTTCAGAAAATTTGTCGTCTTTTTGAATTAATAGCTATTACGTGGTAAAAGTACTATGTGTCCCTGTAATACAATAGCTTATTTTTGATACTTACAGATGTTATTATAACAGTTATCCAGAAACTTCTGATTTTTTTTCCTGTAATGCAATTAAACATGGCTTTTCTTTTCACTTTATTGATTATGGACTGCAGCAGAAACATGAGGACATGTAAAAGGAAGATACCTTCTACTTGAAACTAAATGAAAACAATATTTGAATTCAACCCTGGCCCTTTGCAGTCTGTTCTGCTCACCACACTGTCTTCGTGTTCTACAACACCAGCATCCTTCTTTACAAAAAGCAGCTGCTTCCCCGCCCAAATTTACAAAAATACACTACATTTCCAAAGAAGAAAATAGCCATCACAGATATTCATACCAGCTGTAACTAACTCTGAATTTTTTTGGCACATTTTCATGACACTTGGTTTTTTTTTTTTTTGTGTGTGTGTGTGTGTATTTATTTTAAAAGGAAACAAAAGTCCAAAACTGTCCACAAGTACAGGACATCTGTATGTACAAAGTATACCTTGTTCTCCATGTACAGTCCTTACCGCTTTCTTTGCCCTGAGAATTTCCTACAATAAATCAAATGGGTGTTTTCCTACCTTAGTTTATAAAGATAAAATATATTCTAAAATATGGACATAATTCATATTAACTTTCTTTTAAAGTGTCTGACTTATTGAAGTCTTAGGCAAAAGCTCTTGCTCCTTTTCTTTCTGTAACAACAACACATTTGATCTTTTCCCCTGGATTTGGTTTCTTCAGAATTCATTTACATTTTAGCTTGCTAAATGCTGATGATCACTTAGTGAAATAAAGACAAGACTCACACAAGGAAAACACAAGACAAATTACTGCAATGAGTGATAAATGTGACTTAGGATAGAGACAATACTAGATTTTAAAAATCGAGTTCTTTGCATGGATTTATACCTTAGGAAAGAAATGTATTATTACTTTTTTTTAAAAAAAATATTAACTCCATGGCTGCTTGCCCAAATATACTAAAACCATTTCTAGGAAATTTCAACAAAAATTGTTTCCATTTTTTTCTTCAGCAAAATGATCAATTTATCTGAACCAGATACAATTGATGAAAGAGCCATTAATAAGAAAAAGCTCACTCCTTTCACTGTTTCTGTAAGTATCTACCTTTTATTGGTGATATGGTACTCTGCTGCAATGCATAGGGTGGTGCTAGGGATTGAAAAACGACATGGTGTTTTTGAGAAGTGTATTTTGTGGTGCTGGAAATCAAACCTAGGGCCTATGTTTGTGGCAAAGAATTTGCCAAATGAAGTATAGTCCCACCCCTAAGTTTCTGTTCAATAAAAATCCAGCTCCATATTGTAATGAATGAAATTAAGATTTTAAATACTTTGGGTAAAAAAATACTTTGTTAATAGTATTCTATTTATATTCTGATGATCAAGTTATTATACTCATCAAATCAATCATTTGATGCTAGTGGTCTTCTTTAAAAAAGTTTTGTGTTTTTTTAAACTGCTGACTACTGAACTCAGGCCTCTGACTTTCTAGGCAAGAACTCTTGGTTGAAAAAAAGACTGCATACTTAGCTCATGTTTTACAAAATTTTTCATTTTTATTTTTATTTGCTTGCAATCCAAGAGAGAGGGTGGGAAGAGGCCTTCTACCATTGCAAATGAATTCCAGATGCATGCAACACTCTGTGCATCTGGCTTTATTGAGTACTGGAGAATTGAACCCAGCCCTGGAGGCTTTGCAAGCAAGCACTTTTAACCACCCAGCCATTACCCCAGCCCCACAGAAGTTTTATTCTGTTTGTACTACATTGTTCTTTGGATGGTTCTTACTCTTTGACTCCTCCAAACTTTACAATAAGTCATAGATGATAATTTTTCAGACGAGGACACAGCAATACCACTCTAATGTGAAATAGTAGAAAGTACTATTTAATGTGTGGTTACAACAGTAACTTGAAATGGAGTTGTTGCTAAGCTATTTCCCTCATTTGGCAAGTTTGAACCTTTTGACCAGTGATACATGATTGATTATTCTTAGACTATTGAAAGAACTCCCCCTTGTCACACTCGAGAAATAGAAATATAGATGCTGAATACATGGCTTTCTTTCCCCCCACTTGATAACAGGCCAATAATGCTGCATTTCCCCTGTAGAAATAACCAATGTTTTGGGGCTGAGGAGGTGGCTCAGTAGTTAAAGGTTCTTGCTTGCAAAACCTGCTGACCCAGGTTCAATTAGCCAGCATTCACTTAAAGCCAAATGCAAAGTGGTGCATGCATCTGTGATTCCAACACACATACAACAATGGGAGTTGGAGGCAGGAGATGATAGGTAGGTAGGTAGGTAGGTAGGTATGTAGATAGATAGATAGATAGATAGATAGATAGATAGATAGATAGATAGATGGAAGATGGATAGATGATATAGATAAATTAGATAGATAGATGATAGATGGATAGATAGATAGATAGATAGATAGATAGATAGATAGATAGATAGAAGGTAGAGAGGGAGAGAGAGATAAAGGTCCCAGGCCAGCTAGTCTGACATTCCTTTGCAGTCAGGTGGTTCATTTGCAGTGTCAAGAAATCTTGCCTCAACGGCGGAGCACAGATACCTTAAGGTTGTCCTCTGACCTCTACACACATTGTGGCACGTGAGCCTATACACAAATGCACACACAAATCTTTCTGAAACAACTAAAATTATTGCAGCATTGTAAGAAAAAATAGTTCTTGGAATAGAACTTGGAAGATGGCTTAGTGGTTAAAGGCACTTGCTTGCAAAGCTTGCTGACCTGGGTTCAATTCCTCGAAACCCACATAAAGGCAGACACACAAAGTAGCATATGCATCTGGAATTCATTCACAGTGGCAAGAGGCCACGGTGTGCCCATATTTTCTCTCTCTCCCTCTCTCTCTACTTGCAAACAAATAAAAATATTTAAAAATAATTGGAAGAGATATAACAAGAAACAAGTGAGTATTAATGTATTAATGTCATTACATTGCCTGTGTCATGCACATGCATTAATGGAGATTGTTTTTTATTTTTTAGTCATTTGTTTTTTGAGATGAGGTCTCATATAGCCTAGACAGGCCTTGAACTTGCTGTGTAGCCAAGGCTGGCCTTCACTCTTTCTGATCCTTCTACCTCTACCTTTTAGGTATTGGGATTAAAATTGTGTGCCCATGCTGGTTGATAGTACATAATATTTCAGATAGATAAGGAGTGAAGTAGGGAATAACGAATACCAGCAGAGCATGTGGTGATGCTATTTTGTCAAGGATGATCAGAGAACTAACTCACAGCTTAGGTGTATTTGAACAGTTTTAAAGCAGTTGTGTACACACGGGGAAGCATGTTCCAGGCAGTAGGAATATAGTGGTGGTGATAGGGAACAAATGGGGGGTCACACCCGAGGAACAGCATCAGTATTGTGTTCCACTGCAGAAGATGGCTTCTCGGGGTAAGTCTAACAGTGGGCGTTAGGAAGTGAGGAAAGTGCTGAAGAAAGGCACTAACATTCCCAGAGCTGATTTTAACAGGAATGACAGGAAGACTGGGTAAGTAAGACAAGAAAATGTGCATATTTTGGAAATACTGGGTTTGAAGTACTTGTAGAACACACAGCTGATCATAACCAAATGTATATAGGCACAGACCTTAAAGTGCAGGCTTAGGTGTGCGGGCTAGAGAGATAAAGATTTGAAGTTCATTGACACAGACAGATGCATTTTTAGTAGTAATTTTGCTGTAGAAATATTACTTGTATTTAAAATTCTGAAATTTTTGCAACTTGTAGTTTGTTGCAGATAACTTTGTAGATTAGACTTTAGAAAGCACTTCCTCACTTGTACATTTCTTTTGACAATTCAGGAAAATTTGAATCTAGCCCTGAATTCTGCCTCAGCCATTGGTTGCACGGTGGTCAACATTGGTGCACAGGATCTCAAAGAAGGCAAACCTCACTTGGTCTTGGGACTTCTCTGGCAGATCATCAAAGTTGGTCTTTTTGCTGACATTGAGCTTTCTAAGAATGAAGGTAAGATCATGAAAAGCATTTATGTTTCAGTGACACACTGTGGGAAGGAAGTCACATGGCGCTGTCTTCCTCTCAGCTCTGATCGCGCTGCTGCGTGAAGGCGAGGACCTGGAGGAGCTGATGAAGCTGTCCCCCGAAGAGTTACTGCTGCGGTGGGTCAACTACCATCTGACCAATGCAGGATGGCGGACCATCAGCAACTTCAGCCAGGACATTAAGGTTTAGGATTTAATGTTCAAATTCTTGACATGAAATAATGGTGTAGAATGTGAAAAATAAGGGAGTTGGGAACCAGAATTAAATTATAAGGACATGGGGTAGAAAATTAGGTTTGTGTTTCTCTTTCTGAAGTAAGTCCTCCCAATTATATCATAAATGCTTCTAAAAATCACAAAGTATTGATATTTTGAGCAAGAATTACAACTGGCTGTGAGATAAAGGAGGTACTAGCTTCAACAGATTAAATCATTCTTTCCTACTTTGTATGTCACTGGTTTACTAGATTATAAGGAAAATGTCAAAATATTATAATGAATAATTTTAGCAAAGAATTACATCCATTTGCTGACCAAGAGCCCTGTGGGCCTGAAGACTGCAGCATGCTTCTTCCGACCTTGCTAATAACCAGCTAATAGAAAATCAAATTGACTGAGGACTAGAATCAGTAGATTATGAAGATTCTAAGTATGTCTCCCAGCCAAAGTAGTGTGGAAGCATTTTCTGCTGGGAGAGTCTTGGCAAGGAAATGGTAAGATGTTAGCCATTTTTGGAGATGACTACCTTGGATGAATTGATACAATGAGATTACAATGTATTTATAAGCCCTGGCAAGGGGTGCTGTACAATGTAGAGGATGATACTTCATTCTAGAGAAATTAGGGAAGCCTTCCAGGAGGAAAGAATTGACCTGAATCTTATTTGAGACTGACAATCTGGCATGTAAACAAATGAAGGAGGTAGAGGTCCAGAGAACAGCACTGCAGAAGGGTGTAAGGTGCTGGAAGCCCTGAGTATAAAATAGTGTACTGTGTTCAGGAATCTATAGGAAGTTCTGCCTATTGAAGCCACTAAGTTGTTTTCTGTATAGTTTTTATTTTTATTTTTATTTTGAGATGGGAGTACTTTTCCTTCTAAAATTATTGATGCTTTTATTCATTTAAATATGTAATTTCTTCTTTCTTGGAAGGACTCCAGAGCCTATTTTCATCTGCTTAATCAGATTGCCCCTAAAGGTGACCGAGAAGATGGGCCTGCCATTGCCATTGACCTTTCAGGATTTAATGTGAGTGCAGTTTTTAGTTATTTTTTTAAAAAATACTTTATTTATTTATTTGCAAGGAGAGAAAGAGGGAGGGAGGGAGGGAGGGAGAGAGAGAGAGAGAGAGAGAGAGAGAGAGAGAGAGAGAGAGAGAGAGAGAGAGAGAGAGAGAGAGAGAGAGAGAGAGAGAGAGAGAGAAAATGAGAATGGGCATATGGGCATGCCAGGGCTTCTAGCCTTTGCAAATGAGCTACTTTGTACATCTGGCTTTACATGGGTACTGGGGAATCGAACTCCGGTTGTTAGACATTTCAGGCAAGCGCCTTAACTGCTGAGCAGATCCCCAGCCCCTAGTTATTTTTAGTGTTAGTATTTTATTATAGTATATGGTGATATTTATTATTATACTAAAAGTATGCATAAAAGTCAACCATTTTGAATGTATAATTCAGTGGCATTCAGTATATTCATCTTGCTTGTAACTGTCACCACTGTATCTTTATTGAACTTTTTCATGATCCCACAGTGAAACTCTGTATCCATTCCCTCCTCTCAAAGTCCAAGTACCACTGTTCTACTTTCTGACTTTATGAGTTTGACTAGTGAGTGTAGTGGAATTTTAGCATCATTTTGTGAGGCAGTATTCCGTGCTGCAGTCCTCAGCCCTTTATTAAAGCTTGACCTTTGGAGCATCGGCAGTTTCTCCATGCCATTGGTTTCATGCCAAGCTACCAGGCTGTCTTGACTGAAGAAAGGGAATTGAAAACTTCTAACCCTGAGTATATGTGGGATCAACCCAATGTCCACATTTCCCTGGCCCAATGCAACTGGAAACCAGAGTGCTTCTGTGACCTTCAATGTGTCCTAGGAAGGGGAACAACAAACTATTATTTTGCTAAACAACTAGTGATTCCATAGTTTATATTTCTAGCTATGCAAAAGATGGCAATTAGTATCTATAGTATAAGAAGGATGGATACAGATCTTGACCCCTAACACCTTTCCCAGGAAGCCTTTTCTTTTAATAAAATAATAAATACCAGGATGGCTCTGTCCAAACCTTGGCCAGACTAGACTGTATGAAAATATGTGAAATAATTCATATGTAGCATGTTTTTAAAGACACATTAGTCAATACTAATAAATTAATTTTCATTATAATGCAATATGTTCTAAACAGTATTGCAAAATTGTTGAAGTTCAAACATCACTTTGAGTCAGAAAATCCGGTAGTGTGAATGCTTAAGTTTAGATCCCCAGAATTCACATAAAAAGACTAATGCTGTGGTATGCAGCTGTAATTCCAGGATGCCTGTGCTGTGAAGAGGGGCAGAGACAAGAGAATCACTTAAAAACTCTTGGGCCAGCTGCTCTGGCAAAGGAAATGGTGAACAATAAGAGACCCTGAAAGGAGAGGATCAACATCTGAAGTTGCCCTCTGACCACACACATGCCCATACTCACAACTATTTCAGTATTTCTAGAAGGCAAAAAGACACATTTATTATAATACCTTATCCCTACAAAATGATAATAGTCTATAATGTAATTGTTAATAACCTTTATGTTGCCTTATAAATGTCAAGTTTTCTTTTCATAGTTCATTTGAACTAAGACCTAAATAAAGTCCAAATAATGTGATTTTCTGATGTTTGCCTTGGTAACTTTCCATTGGTGAATAGCACTGACTTTGTTTTCTCTCATTTCATTTATGCTATTACTATTTTTTGTTTGAGACAGTTTTGCTATATAGCTCAGGCTTTCCTGGGGCTCACTTTATAGTTCAAGCTGGCCTCAAGTTGGTAAGCCTCCTCTCTCAGCCTTTGAGTGCTAGCTAGGATTATAGTCTGGCACTATGACAGCTTGTACATTTGTTCTTCTTTACAACACTGTGTGCAGAATTAGATAGGTTATAATCCTTGCTTATGATATATTCTCATGTCTTTCTCTTTATTTTCTGTAATTGTTTATGAGAGGTTTCATCCCTCAATCCAGTAGGAAACCTATACTCTTTTTTTTTTCTTTTTTTAAATTTATTATCCATAATGAGTTACAACATTTAGTGGGCAAACAATGAGTTGTCATCCCCAATTCCCCGCTGCCCTCCCCTCCTCCCTCCACTGGATAACCACCTCCATGGGTCGACTGGATCAGTCCTTGTGACAGGGGACCATGGACAGCCTAGTATTCAGCCAGGTTCTCCTGGCCATGCCTCTGGGAAACCTATACTCTTGACATGTTCATTTAGCTGCCCAATCTTCCTTGTTCTCTCTGCATTGCCTCAATGTGCTAACCACTGTCTTTAGCCATGTGTGCATCTTCCTTTCCTTCTCTTTTGATGTATTTTCCTTCTATCCAAATGTATGCGCTATAAAATCAATTTTTTATTTTATTATTTACCTTCATATAAAGCTCATTGTGTTGCACTTAAATTTCCAGTGCATATTTTTGAACTTATATCTGATTCATATTGTTGCCTATCATTGTAAAAATACGAGTTCCTTCATCTGCTCTCCTGTGTATAAGTATTTGGCTTGTTTTGTCTGTGTCCAGAG
Source organism: Zapus hudsonius (assembly GCA_004024765.1). Taxonomy (NCBI): domain Eukaryota; kingdom Metazoa; phylum Chordata; class Mammalia; order Rodentia; family Dipodidae; genus Zapus; species Zapus hudsonius. The sequence continues at coordinate 70,770 of PVHP010002902.1, read as the reverse complement.
TTTTGCAATTGTGAAAGGTGCTATTCTTTCTGATATGTATGTAAATATACATTCCAACTTGTTTTTCATTGAAAAGTCTATACTTTGGGCATCTGGCTTTATGTGGATACTGGGAAATCAAACCTAGACTGCCAGGCTTTGCAAACAAGTGTTTTTAACTACTGAGCCATCTCACCAGCCCTAATCTGTTATCCAGAGGGCCCCTTACTAAGGATCTTGTTCTCTCTACTTTGACCAGGAAGAGATCAAGGATAAAATATTTGAGAGTTTTACTATTTCTTTTTAAAATTATTTATTTATTTTTGTGGGTGTGACAGGCCAAGGGTCTCTTCATGCTGCAAACAAAGGCTCATCTAGCTTTATATGGGTGCTAGGGAATTGAACTTGGGCATGCAGGCTTTGCAAGCAAGTGCCTGCAACCACGGAGCCATTTCTCAGGCCCCTTGCTGAGTATTTCATCAGTGAGAGTGAAATATGATTCAGTGATTCCCAACAAGAAAATTAAAGTGCTTGTTTCTGTTTGTTTTGTTTAAAAGAAATTGGGAAATGGATTTGTTATTCCTTCTTATTCTGACCTTATTTTCTTATTTGATGTATTTGTGGCAAAGTAATTGCTTATAATGATGCTACCTGTAAGACCTGTGCCAAAGAAAAGTTGAGTCTTGATGATTTTTATTTTATTTCATTGTTTCTCATTTCAGGAGAAAAACGACTTGAAGCGTGCTGGATTGATGCTTCAAGAAGCAGATAAACTTGGCTGTAGACAGTTTGTTACTCCTGCAGATGTGGTTTCAGGAAATCCAAAACTAAATCTAGCCTTTGTAGCTAATCTTTTTAACACTTACCCATGCCTCCACAAGCCTGATAATAACGACATTGATATAAATTTATTGGAAGGTATGTTCTTTTTGCCTCGATTCATGTTTCCTGTGGTCCTGTCCTTCTGCACTGTCGTAGGGAGGGGAGTGTGGTGGGTGATACAATTCAGTGTGTACAGGCATGGGCTGTTCTCAAAAGACATTCAAAGTGCTTGTTGGTTATTAGAAAATAGTAGAATAAATCTTATTTGCCATTTCTTTTTAAGAGTTTAGTGAAAACTATCATATACTTAAAATATTCCCAGAAAATGATTTTACCATGTGGAGAATGAATTATCTATTAGAAATAAAAATTATTTATAGCATTCTTTCTCCTTTCTCAGCAAGTTTACCTCCAGCACTATTAATGTTTTTAGTATACATGAAGACACTATAGTATTCATTACTTATTATGCGTGAACTATTGTTATCTGTCTCATAATATATAATACTTTCCTGTTTTGCTTCATGAAATGCAGATTTGACCCCTCCTAATGTAGGTACTGTATTTAGTACTTTTCTATATCCTATAAATATGTTCACTCTGAATTTTCCTTTTATTAGTGGCATCCATTCTTTCAACCTGGGTTGACATTTATGTTTTGCATTTTCCTGCTGTGTTCTTTATCTTAATATGCCTATAGAATGAGTGACAAGCAAAGAAAGCAGATGGAGATTAGTTAAGTAGAGCAAGCCTTTGATTATGTACTCTTTACCTAATTTCCCTTCTATAATGATGGGAAGTTGTAGTCCACATGAGAAATTAGCTTTGTCAATTGGACTTCATGATTTGATGTAAAGTCTTTATGCTTTCCGATTCATTTAGATTCTACAACATAGTTTATTTTGGATTATTTACATCTCACTTAACTAAATGTCATTGAAGCTTACAATATATGAATCATCTTAATGACAAAAACATTCTCAATATCTGGTTCTTTCTCCTTATCTGTTACCCAGCCTCTCTTCCTCTCACCTCCCATTCTCACACCCCCATCCACTTGGGCTCCAATACCCCCATTAAAATTCAAAGGAAAAGTACAACTTTTTGGCTGCAGTGATAGTTACCAGAGGAAGAGATGGTTTTCTCTTCAGTTACCCTGGTTTGTGGAGGATGGTGGAACTTGATGTTGTAGCGTTCATTCTCTCCATTCCCTGCCCTCACTCCCTTCCCATGGAACAGTCCTGTTCCTTGGGCTGCCACAACCAGAGCTCCAATGTCCTTGTCACCTCATAATCACAATTTTGCAACTAATGAAAGAAATGTCAGATGTAACAAATACATGTTTTTGAGGAACGTGATAATTCAATTCACTCTAATTGAGGGTGCAGTCAAATTAAAGGCTATCTTCTCTTGTAAATAATAACAGAGGAGAAATACAACAGTATGTTTTTTTAAGCAAAGAAAATGGGGAAAGGCTAGAACTTAAAAAAAATTAAGTCAAAAGAAAGACTGCTATGTTTTTATCAGTCTGGACAACTTGAAGATCCCGGTGTGTCTTACAGCAGAAGGCATTGTTTAGAATGGCATATTAAAAATGACTTGCTTTTTATAGTCACTGAATTCTTGCTAAATATCTTTTCCAACTCGCTCGCTCGCCTGTTTGTCATGTTTGAATTCTTTTGCTAGTGTTCAGCATGCTTTTGGATTTTTTTTTTTAGTGTGAACATGATTGCTACATATTTCCACTAGTACTTCTTATACTTGTTAAGATACTATGGAAATATCTATCAATCATCGTTTTTTAAAATATATGTATATCCTGATAGAGATACTGAAAATATATTGGATGCTAACTACCATTGGAATAATTTCCTCTGTCGATTTGTGATTTTATAGATCCTTATGAAATTTGAGCCTTAACCTTATCACATCCCCAATTCATATATTAGTATGTCCTCATTGGCAGAGAATTTTCTGTTTAGGAAACTATAGATATCAAACTACAGATATCAAACTATGGCTTCCTCTTATATAAAACAGGAGTAATCATACTTGGAAAGCTTACAGAGTAGACTAAATGTGATCGTGAGTGAAAGAGTTTAGCTTCTGGTGCATATTTATTAATGGTCAAGAAGGGAGGAGGAAAACAGTCAGTGAGTGGTGAATAGCTATTCCTTTTCTGTCTTCTTCTTTTTTTTCCTTTGGTTTTTCAAGGTAGGGTCTCACTTTAGTCCAGGCTGACCTGTACTTCACTGTGTAGTCTCAAGGTGGCCTTGAACTCATAGCGATCTTCCTGCTTCTACCTCCCAAATGCTGGGATTAAAGGCGTGCACCACCATGCCCAGCTCCTTTTCTGTCTTCTTAAGAGTATATTTTATAACATACTTTGAATATACTTGTAACTTTACTGAAACTTTTGTCAATTGCAAGTGTCAATTTGATCTGTAAATGAAAGAATATTTTATAGTTCTGTCATTTATATCAACAATGAATATGTTAGTTCTAAGACTGGCTTCGTTGTCTGCAACTGAAAAGCATTTTCTAGTCTGTAATACATGTTTTGCAGTGCTTTACGCTTTGGCTCTTAAACAAATACACAGTGATTTTAGCTTTGAGTATTTACTTACCAAGATAACTTGAAATGGTGTGAGGTTAAACAAATGCTCATTTATAAAATCTTACTTTCTGTGTGCTAAAAATTTAAATGATAGCAAATAGTTTATAATAGGAAGAAACATGAATATATGAAGCTTATAAAGTTTCAGAACTCTATCAAAATGTAAATTTAATGTCTCTTAAAATAATTATTATAGCAACAGGTTCAACATAATTTGAATATTTTAATTCAAAATTAGACCATCTTGATACCCAGTCATTGTAATTTAATGATATGATTTGGAGTTTCTTACAAAATCTGTATTTTTAATCAAAATATAAGATTTTTCTAATTACTAGAAAGATGAATATATATATATAAATTTATATATATACACACATATATATATCTCAATAGCATAATAGCATAGTAACAAATTAGAGAAACAATCAAAAAGTAAATCAAGTCACATGTACCAAGTCATTGGTCATAATGTGCTTATATTTATGTCATGTTGGAAATAGTTTAAAGATTTAATTTGCACCCCTTTAAGCACACCTATTAATATAGTAGGCACAGATTCTAGGAATATTTAATTTGTTTCTTCTTTTAAAAAAATTTCTCATGTAGATTGTTTAAAATAAAGTTATTGTGGTTTGACCAGAGGGAACAAATTTAAGCAAAAATATATATATAGTTAATAAGGCTAAAATTAAAGCAGACTCTGGGAAAAGTGTTAGGTAATGACAGTGAGAACAACATGAAGTACAGTGAGCAGCAGTTTATTTCTGGAATAGTTGGAAAAAAACCACCATAATCCTTCAGATTGTACAAGGTTTTAGCTCCTATTCTGGATGTACAGTTTTAACTGTCTGCATCTCAAAAAATACTGTAGCGGTGGCTCTGTAGGAAGGGGCTGTGGACCTCAGATGATTTTAGACTTCTATAATGCCAAGCTGCCCTTCAAGACAGACACAGGCAGCATGGCTGAACACCTAGGAGTTAGAAATGATGGTGCGAGGTATAAAGCTTTTGGCTTTTCCAGAGTCTGGTGGAAAGATAGTCTACGTTATTTCATTGCCCCTCAGTTTGCTGAAGAATAAGCCACTACTTAAGACATCAAGAAATAACATCAAGAAATAGCTCCAAGGCAGATGCAGCCTGGAAAGCCTGGCCCTCTTCCTGCTGTGTGTACATCTTACTCATCTTTTCCTTATAGATAGTGCATGCTCTGGGAGACAGGCTAAGTAAGAGACTTGAGGTGATCTTTGAGGTTCAGGCACTTACTATGATGAAATGTGTCTCAGCACACACTGGAATGCCAGTGGTTTGTACTTCTTGTATTTCCAACAACAACAATCTAACTCAGGAAGCCTGAAAAATGGTTCTATTCCTTCACTGTCTACTTTTTACATTGCCTGAAATCCTCTCCCCCTTCAGTATTTGGTATAAAGTGAAGGTCTGTGTGCCCAGAGACCTTCCCACATAAAAGTATAATCTGTACAAATTTAGAAACATTGTACTTGAGAAAGGCAGAGCTTTTCTATTTGTTTAAAGTGCTAATGTTACCTTGCCTGCTCAAAATTTTTGTTTTACTATGTTTAGCCAATCCTTCTTGCATATGATCATAACTTCAGATTACATAATATATCTGCTATGTTTCTGGAGAGAGAAACTCATGGCTCCAGGAGTAGTTCACAGAAACTGAGTAAGGAAATATAGAGAAAAACTGGAGGCTTACTAGATTGTGGGGATGAGCCCCCCTAAAGAAATTATAATATATAAGGAACCATGGCAAAATATATATGACGACTTTTACCTACCAAAATGATTTAAAAATAATTTTTGATTCTTTCGGCCTAAATCATGAGTGTGAACTTATGTCTACTCTAGGAGAAAGCAAGGAAGAGAGGACATTTCGGAACTGGATGAATTCACTGGGGGTCAACCCATACATTAATCATTTGTACAGGTACTGTGGTTTACTGCGTTTTAGCCTTTACTAGACATGGTCTAACTTCTTCCCTTTCAAACTGTAGGTTATTTACATGAGAACCTTTTCTCAAATCACATGAATTTAGCCAACATACAGAGTTCCAGAATGCTGGAAATTGATGATATAGTACATTTTAAAAGAATGTTATTTAAAAGGATATTAGTTGTAATTTATTATTATTATCATGATTTATGTGTATGTATGTTGATGTTTGTGGACAGGTTCATATGTGGGTGTGTATGTTTGGAGATCAGAGATAATGCCTGGATTGTTTCTTACCTGTCTACCTCATTTGAGGCAGGGTTTCTCACTCTGGATTCTCGTTGTGCTGTTCTTTGCTGGGTTTGCCTTGAGCTTCTGGAAAAGTCCGTCTCTGCCTCCCATCTTGCTACTAGCATCAGTGTGCTGGGATTACAGAAGTTTATCATGGTTTCTGGCTTTTAATGTAGGGTTTAGAGATCGAACTCAGGTTCTCCAGTTTGAGCGGCTAGCACTTATCCATGAACCATCTTCCCAGCCCACTATTAGTAATTTTTGATGAAATTGGGGAGATGGCTCAGTGAATAAAGTGCCTGAGTATCTAAGTTCAGATCCCAGAACACTCATGAAGCTAGATATGCTTGCATGTATTTGTAATCCCAGCGTGCCTATAGCAATCCATGAGTGGAGACGAGAGACTCCCCTGGAGGCTTGTAGGCCAGCTAGCCAGGCATATGTAGCCGATGAATGAAAGGCCTTGCTGCAAACTAGGTGGAAAGTTGTCCTCTGCCCTCTACATGTGCAAGGTGGCACATACACACCTGTACTCGCAGTAAGAACAAACAGATTAACATTCTCCACATGGATTTCAGCCTAATGGATTGGAATAACAATAATTTCTGAGAAATTGTTATTACTTCATCAGTACTTTTTCACCATAATTGATGGCTTTAATTTATTTATTTTGTTGACACTTCATTCTATAATCATTGTGGTCAGCTCTGTGCCACTGGGATGAACCTCCAAACCAGACACAGTTTATGGGAGGAAGGGATTTATTGAAGCTGCAGATCCAGGGGAAGTTCCATAATAGAGAAAGAGGCTGGCTCCCTTTCAAAGATCCCTGCAGAGAGAAAGCACTACCCACACCACAAGCAAGCAAGCAAAACAGCAGGGAACTCCAGGAGAGCTCCCTGCTGAGGCATCCCTTTGGCTGGAATTCCAGATCCACCCCCAGTGATGGGGCTAGACCCTAGTATCCACCCATGGTGACACTTCCTCAAGCTGTGAATCTTGTAGGGGTCATTCATTCAAACTACCACAATCATCATGTGTGCTTTTTTTTTTTTAACTTGTGGAAATAACTCATTTGCCCTGGGTAATTATTTCAATTTTTACATAATTCTTTCTTTTTATAAAATTATTTTTCTATACATCATTATACTTTGTTCTTGCCTAATACCCTATCCCATCTCTTCTCTCTTACTCTGGTTCCCTTTTTCCCTCCAGATAATACTCTCTCTCGCTCCCTTTCTCTGTCAAACTCTTCTACTCTCATTATCCCATCCTTTGTGTATGTCTTACATCTATATGTATGCATGCATTTAACTCTACAATCTACATTTTAGTCTTATGTTGACAAATAAGGAATCTCAAAGCAGTTTTATTATTTTATTTTATTTATTTATTTATTATTATTATCATTATTATTATTTTTGGTTTTTCCAGGTAAGGTCTCGCTCTATCCCAGGCTGACCTGGAATTCACTATGTAGTCTCAGGGTGGCCTTGAACTCACGGAGATACTCCTACCTCTGCCTCCTGAGTGCTGGGATTAAAGGCGTGTGTCACCACGCCCGGCTCAAAGCAGTTTTAATCTGCATTTCTCTAATGGCTAAAACTATTGGACACTTTTTCAAATATTTATTCACCATATGTATATTTTCCTTTGAAACTATACAAATTCATTCAGTTCTTAGGGCTATTTATTGACTCAATAATTTTTGCTATTAATTTCTAGAGTTCTCAGGGTTTTTTTTTTTTTGTTTGTTTTTTTTTTGTTTTTTTGAGGTAGGGTCTCAGTCTAGCCCAGGCTGACCTGGAATTCACTATATAGTCTCAAGGTGGCCTTTGCCTCCACCGAGTGCTCAGATTAAAGATGTGTGCCATCATGCATGGGCTTTTTTTAGAGATCTTGTTTTGAAATGGCAGTACATGGTTGCTGGAGAGATGACTCAGTGATTAAATCAACTGCCATACAGGCATGAGGACCTGCCTGTTACCACAACTCTTGGGAGGCAAGATAGGGAGGGCATCCACAGAGCAAGATGGCTTATCAAGGCTAGTGGAATTCACAAGCTCTGGGTTCAAGTGAGAGACCATGTTTCAATAAATAAAAGAGAGAGAGAAGGAGGAAGATACCAAATGTCAATCCCTGACCTCCACATGCATCTGTATGTGTGTACAAGCATGCATACATGCACATACACCACTCACATATACACACACAAAAGAAGATGATGGCATATTATGAAAATTAATAGGACTAAAAAATATTTTATAAAATTATCTTTTATGCTTTCTACTAGTGATAGCTGTCTTTCTCGACATGGATAAGAGAAGTGTTTCCTTTCTCTATAGACTCTTGCCGTGAAAAAATGCAAAAGAACTCTATTTGAACAGGACCTTTTAGAATAAAATGTTTAACTAAATCTCTCAACAATTTACATACCAAGGAAACTCCTTAAAGATTAACTAAATTATTATTTAAACACAAGCTGAAACTTAACGAAATAACAGAAAACCTCATTTACTGAAGACTTATGCAGTAACTTCTGTTCCTTAGCACATATTAAAATGCTATTTAAAATCCAGCCAGGCATGGTGGCGCACACCTTTAATCCCAGCACTCAGGAGGCAGAGGTAGGAGGATTGCCTTGAGTTCAAGGCCACCCTGAGACTACATAGTGAATTCCAGGTCAGCCTGGACTAGAGTGAGACCCTACCTCGAAAAACCAAAAAAAAAAAAAAAAAAAGCTATTTAAAATCCAAAACTAAAACATACTAAAAATAATTAGTATTGCCTTATTCAGTTAACTGTTATTTATGCGATAGACTTATATCTGAAACACTCTTAATAGACTATAGATTCTAGGGATGGGGAAATGGTTCAGTGATTAAAGGAGCTTATTTGCAAAGCCTGTTGGCCCCAGGGTTCAATTCCCCAAAACCCACATAAAGCCAGATGCCCAAAGTGGTGCATGAGTCTGGAGTTCATTTGAAGCAGCAAGAGGGTATGGTGTACCTATAATACACTCTCACTTACTCTGTCTCTCAAATAAATAAATAAATAAAAATTAAAAGATATAATTTTAAAAATATACATTCCATCTAGATAAAGAGATGCAGGCCAGTTTGACTAGAGCTTGCTTTATAGTAGGTGGGCTAAAACTCCAGTATTGGAGTTAAGGGGGGATTAGATCTTTATGGACTGATCTGAAAGAATGCCTACGTCATATATTATTGAAAAAAAAAGAGAACATTAAGTATAGTATTAATTGGTTTTGTTTAAAAATTGACTTTGTACATATTTGTAAATGAATTCCTTAACTAATTTTAGAGAGGTATATACCAAAACTATGGAGTCTATGGACACAAGTAGAAAATAGTGGAGACTTTTATTTTTAATTTTAGAAATTTAATGTGGCTTTTTATTTTCTAACAGTGAGCATGTATTTTATCATTAAAAATTAAATTTAAATTAGCAAATTAAGATTTGTTCAGACTCAACACTGATTCATGGGCTGTGTCCAGTGGTTTGGCTGGATGGTCTGGGTCTTGGAAAGAACACAATTGGAAAATTGGTGAGAAAGACATTTGGGGGAGATGCATGTGGATAGACCTCTCTGAGTGGGCAAAGGACATAAGGATACTTGTGTCCCATGTTAATGCTCATCAGAAGGTGACCTCTTTGGAAGATGACAAATAATCAAGTACATAAGCTGACCCGTTCTGTGGATAGTGGCCAATCTCTCTCCTCAGCCTTCCCTGTCATTGCCCAATGAGCCCATGAATAAAGTGGCCATTGCGGCAGGGATGCAGGTTATGCATGGGCCCCAAAACACGGACTTCCATTAACTATCTGATCTGGCTACGACTGCTGCTGAGTGCCTTATCTGCCAGCAGCAGAGACCAACCCTGAGCCCCCAGTTTGGTCACATTCCCCTGGGAGACCAGGCAGCCACTTGGTGGAAGGTTAACTACATCAGACCACTTCCATCATGGAAAGGGCAGTTTTGTCCTTAATAGAATAGACACTTATTCTGGGTATGGATTTGCTTTTCCTGCCTGGAGTGCTTCTGAGAAAACTACCATTCATGGACTCAGAGTTCCTCATTGCTCATAAATTCCTTCCTCTTAGCCTTCATTGTTGAACACGAGCAGCTACCTACTGAATAGCTGTAATTTTCCTATAACTATTTTTAAAGTTTTATAAAATCATAATACAAAGTAACACATAAACTTGGTACAAGCTTCAAGAAGTACATAAATATATAGAATAAAAATGATAATTCTTCCCTTGCTTTTCTCATACTCCTCTTTTTCCTGCTCACAAAAATTGCCATTAACAGTCTCTAGCATATAAATGCATGAAAAACTTTTAGCTCTAATTTTAAGAGATCTATTTGGGTACCTCTAATAGCAGCCCAGGAGTGTATGATGTAGATATCTTGTTGAGTCCTCATAATACCAGGCATTTAAGTTGTTTTCATATTTATGAATATGGTAGCAGCAAATGTCTTTGTGTGTGCATTGTGTGAATATATGTATGTTTCTATATAGATGATTGTAAACATTTATGAAAAAATTTGGACAGATTCTTAGATTAGAAATTTCAGGTCAAATAATAGGTCATTTGTTACTTTATGAGCTTTGAATAACTATGTTGTATTTTTAAAAACACATCCATCTGCAGCATATTTAATAACATTAGTACCAACAATTTTCCTCCTTCATCTGTTTGTCATTCCTGTTCTAGCGACCTTGCAGATGCTTTAGTGATCTTCCAGCTCTATGAAATGATCCGAGTACCAGTCAACTGGAGCCATGTCAACAAACCTCCATATCCTGCTCTTGGAGGGAACATGAAGAAGGTGACTGAGATGACTGTTCTGATCTAAAATAAGACTTAGGCCTGGGAATGTAGCTCTGTGGTAGAGTCCTTGTCTAGAACAAGCCTTGAGATCAATCTCCACCAGTGTGGTGGCTCACACCTATAATCCTAGCACTCAGCAGGTGGAGGAAGGAGGATCAGAAGTGCGAGAACTCAGCCACATAGCAAGTTCAAAGCCAGCCTGGGCTACATGCAACCCTGTCTCAAAAAAAAAAAAAAAAAAAACAATAACAAAACAAAACAAAACCCAGAGGATTTAGAATTTGAAAAATCTTGGTGAAGTGTGGTCTTTCCCTACAGATATCTTTTAACCCAAAATTATGCTAAACATATTAATGGACTAAATTTGTTATAACTTTAACTAGCATAAGTTTATAATAACAAATAAGCTGTTATTACTAAAATAATAATACATAGGAAAAGCTTTTAACCCAGAGTAAAGAAGTATTTTAATTTTATGCTTTGGTTCTTTGAAGCAGGCTGACCATGAACTCACTTTGTAACCCAGCCTGGCCTCAGACTCAACCATCCACCTAACCCAGTCTCTCGAGTGCTGGGATTAAAGGTGTGTGCCATAACACCCAGCCAAGAAATGTAATTTTTAAACAAGAGACTATTGCACTAAATCCAATGGTAGAGGATATAATCCTTTTAATAACTATTTAGAATCAATTTGGTAGTACATATCAATAATATCCAATAAAATCCTTTGATCTAATAATTTCACCTCTTATCATTTACTTTTGATGAAAACCCAGAAAGTCATATCTTTGTCAAAATGCTTCTCACACTAATATTCATAAAGCAAAAATGAAATCTACTTTTTCAATAAAGTATAATAAATTCTAACCCACTTAGAAAATGAAGTAAAATGTGCCATTAAAATAGTATTTTAGGCCCAGAGGGTTAAGGCATTTACCTGCAAAGCAGAAGGACCTTAGTTTAATTCCCCAGTATACCCATGTGAAACATGAGTCTGGAGTTCATTTGCAGTGGCTGGAGGCCCTGGCGCCCATTCTCTCTATCTGCCTCTTTCTCTATCTCAATCTCTCTCAAATAAATACATATTTTTTAAATAGTATTTTAGGGGCTGGGAAGATGGCTTAGTGGTATAATATAAGAGCCAAAGCATGAGAGGAGTGCTTTGGAATGTTGTTTTCTGGACATGAAGCTGCTTTCATTCCTGACCTCAAGGTTGCTGCTGTACCTGCATAAGGACTGCACAACACTAGGCCTATCAGCATTCCATTGCGTATGACAAAGGACAGCAAAGACCGAGCAACAACCCATCAAAATAGAAGAGGGACTAGAGGAAGAGGAGGGTTCAGGGGAAGGGGAAGAGGAAAAGGGGGATAAAAGAAAGTAATGGAAAGAGATTATGATCAAAATTCATTATGTACATTGCTTTAAATACCAGACATGTACACACAGACACATATACAAAATGGATTTCTTTCTCATGTGTATTTATATTTATAATTAAAATTTTAATTTTTAAAAGGAAATATGTCATATTAAAAGTCGTTAAATTGGCAACATAATTGTTTATATTCATATTTTCCAGTATCTCTAAGATTAGACATCCTGCAGTTTTCCAATTTAATGTAATTTGCCTATAGTTCTTATTGTGGAAGTGGAATTCCAACCATCTTCTTGAGTAATTTCATACTTTTTTAAGAATTTCAAATACAAAATGTCATAGAAAAGTATCATTGGAACCATTTAATATACCTGGAATTATAAGATTAATTACAAAATGTCACAAGTGAATCATAAGCAGAATGCTTCCTTTCAATAAGCACCAGCTATTTATAGAATAAATCATACAGCCTGGATAAAGTCGAGATAGTTAATAGAAAAAGAGACTGTACTCTCATACCGTAGTACCACAGGGAAGTAGTTCTTGGCCTTTGGACAGTCATTAACAGGACACCGCTTTACTTCACCTATAAAGTTCATAAGTCCACATGACTAACCATCTTATATTTTCAGCATTTCTTATGGACCCTTGTCTCTTGATGTAACTCTTGTCTTGGTCCCAGTGACTCAAGCTCTCTTTCTGCCCAAAGCACCTGTAGTATTTCACAGTCCTTTCTTCTATCCCCTCTGTAAGACGAGCTTGTCAATTGTTTCTTATTTCTTTGTTTTTACTTTTCAGAGGTTCCTTGTCTTTTACTCTTTCACCTCTAGGTCTTTCTAGGCTCAGTTCTTGGCTCCAGACTTAATTTCTCTATTTGCATTAGACAGGAAGTCCATTTTTAGGGTTTTAGGTACTACCACAAACATGGTTTATGTCTAGGAAACTAACATTTCGTTCTCTATTTTGGTACCTCTCCAGATCTTAAAAGTGTTCTGAAAAATTTGAAACCAAATATTGCCCCAAACAGAACACACCCTTTCCCTCTTCTTAGCCTCTACACAAGCAACCTCAGGCTCCATTCTCACTGAGTTCCACTACTAGAGTACAACCCTCCCTCACCTCAAAACCGAAAGAAACAGGTTCAATGAGTATCCATGGAAAATATCATTTCCCCTCTTCCTGTTTGTTTACACTATTAGAAATCCATTTCCTTCATATTAAGTACATTTCTAAAGCATTTATTTCCACCTAGTGGGTATAATGAAATATGAGTGCTAGGAATTTAATTTTAGTTTTTTGAGTTAGTCTTATGTATTCCCAGGCTTACCTTGAACTCAGTTATTTAGCCAAGGATGAACTTGAACTTTTGATCCTCCTGTCTCACTTTCTAAGTGTTGGGATTACAGGCACATGACATTGTACTTAGCTGGAAATTTTTTTAAAAAATAACATTATCTCCTTGTATTTTAAAGAAATGATCTCTATTTTCCTTGGTTTATGAAGTCACTACAAGTTACAGCTGGTTCAAAGGATCTCTTGCACTTTTATTTGAAACAAACTAAACTTTAGAAATCTGTATTGTTTTTTAGAACAATTGTTTTACAAACCACTTATTTTTTACAATGATGTTATTGTTTGGCATATTTTCTTGGAATTTTTTTTTTTTAGAAAAACATGTATCTGTGTATCTCTAGTTGAACTGTTTAGAAATGAAGCCTTAACTTGGGAAAGAAAATTGAGACAAATTATACAATTTTTCTTAGCTAAATGTTTATTCTATAAAATATTTAGTAATAAGATTGCAAATGTATAATCTCACTGCAGGAAAAAAATGTTCTGGTATATATAGCAGTAGAAAGAAGGAAATAGGTTCTTTTGGTTGGATTCTTTTCTGTGCAGCAATGAGAGGGTTGACTGCAATATTCCCTATTCCTTAAATTTTATATTATACAAAATAGTATTATGTCTACTAATAGAATACAGGAAACCTAGGGTTTTAGCCATAGATTTTTCATTAGTAGAAACTGTAATCTATCTATAGTAAAGAGTTCCAGGGCAGGAAAGCATATGAGTACTTTTGAGCCAATTTTCCAAGTATCTAGGTGAATCAGTTTTCTGCTTTATTTCAACTATAAAAAGAAAACAAGCTGGGCATGTGCCTGCCTTTACTCCCAGCACTTGGGAGGCAGAAGTAGGAGAACTGCTGTGAGTTTGAGGCCAGCCTGAGACTACAGAGTGAGTTCCAGGTCACCCTCAGGAAAACAACAACAAACAACATTCTTATTTTCACACGGTTTTCACATTTCACTTATTTCACATGAAATAAAATCTGGTCATGTGAAGAGTCCTTGTTATTTTTCAGGTTAAACTAGGTGGGCATATTCTGGAGATGTTTTTAAAGATCTGCTTTAATATCAAAAGTTTTCCTCACTTATAGATTGAAAACTGTAACTATGCAGTAGAGCTTGGGAAGAATGAGGCCAAGTTCTCCTTGGTTGGCATCGCTGGGCAGGACCTGAATGAAGGGAACGCCACTCTTACTCTGGCACTGGTCTGGCAGCTGATGAGAAGGTAAAGGCTGATTTGTTTACTGTAACATTGCCTGTTTCCTTCAATGAGTCATTTAAACTAAACACTTAGCTATTTTTAAAGATGCATGAACACAACACACACTGTAAAATATATTAATTTTGTAAACTATGTGCTATTGGTTATATATTTTTAAACATTATAATGGATCTGTCTCCAGAAACATTTTCATTTATTAATACTCTTAAAAATAGCTTTGTAAGGAGTTGTCTTAAAATTGTAAGTTCCTAGTATTCAGCCAGGTTCTCCTGGCTCTAGTATGTTGTTACTGAGGGGTCCTCTGTCACAAGGACTGATCTAGACGACCCATGGAGGAGGATATCCAGCTGATTGGGGATGGGGGAGGGGGGCATCGGGGAATTGGGGATGACAACTCATTATTTGCCAACTAAATAATGTAACTCATTATGGGTAATAAAAAAAATTGTAATTTCCATGAAGTACCTTTCTGGTTTTGATTAGTGAACTTTGTAACTTTGGGATATAACTAAAATGCAAATACCAGGCTAAAATTTAAAATATTAGAACTGAACTAATTCTTTTTCTCTTTTTGGAGACAGGGTTTTGCTGCATATACCAGACTGGCCTTAAATTTGGAATTCTCCAACTTAACCTCCTAAGATTATAGACATATTCCAATGCACCTGGCTATTTAATATCTCTCTAAATATTGATGTAAATGATGTGAAAGCAAATGACATCTCTTTTAGTCTCAAGTACACCTTCTGTGTTGCAGGTATACATTGAATGTGTTATGTGATCTTGGAGAAGGTGAAAAAGTAAATGATGACATCATTATTAAATGGGTTAATCAGACTCTTAAAAGTGCAAACAAAAGCACTTCTATTTCCAGCTTCAAGGTAATCAAAACCCTAATTTTTAAAAGTTTAATTTTGATTAGAATTAAATTGGTGAGGTTCAGAATTACATTAATATAGCTCAGAAACATATAATGTATGAATTTAGGTAATCATTTATGTTGTCTTAACTAGAATTACTCGTTTGTAGTCTTATAATTTTAATCAGTTGTCCTATTGAGTATAAATGTAGGCTAGTTGATTGTGGAACTTTAATCTTAAAAAATGAATCAAGCTAAACAATCCAATTGTAAAATGAAAAAGAAAGATAAAAGCCGTTGTTTGTTATAGGACCTATAATGTTCTGTGCTCCCTAGCAGCAGTCTCAGAATGTATTGACATCATTTCCAAGGCATATCAGAGCCAACCAAATCGATTCAAGTGGGAATTGAGAAAACTGGTATGAAAAAAAAAAGTCTTGTCATCTGGCTGCATAATGTACTTAACACTCACTTCAGAGCATTTGTGGATGATTCATACAGTGTAATCTGCACATACATACCACTAATTCTCATGCATTTTCATTGTGTTGCTTCTGCATGCAAGCTTGAGTTAGCTACAATAAGCATGTCTGCTTGTACACATTCAGTGACCCTTGTGTTTGTGATTTTATTATATATCAAAAAGCAGCAATTTGTATTTTAAAAGTTCAAACAGATGAAATGCTAAGTGATTCTAAGAGACATCTACCTGCTTTTATTCTTTGCCTTTGCTCTATGTGTTTAGTACATGTGAGAGAAGAAATATTATGAGTTGATTAATTTAGTCACCTTTGATAAAGATACTGAGGCCCCAAATGGTTTTAACAGAATAGCTAGATGTCGACAGAGATTTTCTCTGAGTTCTAGTTCAAGTGCTTTTTTTTAAAAAAAAAAATTATTCTTTCTATCTTGGAAAGAACTAAGAACATCAAATTTTTTAAAGTAGTTTTCAGTTCATGATTTATCTCTGTTTTAGATATAAAACACAATTTAAAAAGTAAAACAGGAATAGTCTGTTATAAAATTCTCTAATTGGTAGTCTTTATAAGTGCTATGCTAAAGTTACATGTATTTGCATATTAATTTATCTAAATAACATGTAAAAATCAAATGCAATAAAAACATTAAGAAACAGATTAAAATATTCATTAATGTATTACTAATAAGGTAAAGAAAGACATAAAGTATAAGGAATTAATCTGGCCTTCAGTGTTTATTATTTATTTGAAAGACAAAACTTGCACAGCTAAGTGGGTGATAATACTACAGAGCACATTATAAAAGTCTAGCAATACAACTGATACCATTGTGTGGAGTCTAAGTGATCATTTCCAACTCAGCACTCAGTAGAGTGGATGTAGAGAGTTGATCTGAGCCTCAGGTAAGTAGACTTTTGAATTGGTCAAAGAAAAGGGAGGTAACAATCCATCTTTTAAAGTAAAGGCAAGTCTGAGGAGGTTAGAAATAATTTGGCTAGAGGATGGTTTCTAAGGCATATTGTGCAAGACATAGGTCAAGCTGAGGGAGGAATTTGTCCTAAATATTGAGTAAAAGGAGTAACATTAGGCAGTTGACTAATCTGAGTATGAGGGACAAATGGCTTAGAGGGAAATTGGTATATTTGCAAAGCAAGAACTGTGTGTGAGAAGCCAAGGCAGAATTGAAGACACAGTGAGAAGTGTCTGCATAAGTGGGCACTGGGAAAGCCAAGAATCTACTCAAAAAATACAGCTAGGATATGGCTTCTCACTTCTGAGAAGCAAGGAAGGGAGAGGGGAGTCCAAATTCTGAATGTCTTGGACCTGGATAATTTGGAAAACAGAATGAAGATGTTATGAGGTGTAGTTGCTTTCTGGAAAAAGTGCTCTATTCAGTTTTAAATATATTGAGTTTGGGGTAGTATTCAGGAAATGGAGAAATTAGCTGAAAGGAGATACTAAAACTGGGATTTCAGACTTCATGATCAGTTGAATAAAAGATATGGTTGAAAGATGAGCACATCTCAGATGGCTCAGTGGTTAAGGCATTTGCTTGTATAAACCTAACGAGCTGAGTTTGAGTCCCCTGTACCCACATAGTCAGGTGTAAAAAGTGGTGCATGCATCTGGAGTTCGGTTGCATCAACTAGAGGCCCTGGCATGCTCATTGTCTCTTTGTCTCTCTCTGCTTGTAAATAAATAAGTTTAAATTAAAAAAAAAAAAAAGATGAGCACATAGGAACCCTATAAAGGGAGAAGGCTCACAGAGAGCACATGACTTGAGGCACGGTTTTATACACACCTGAGGAGGCAGAAACATTACAATCATGCTTGGTATTTAGTAGGTGCTTGGTAACAAATCTTAAAATGGAGTGCAGGTGGTTAAGACATGACAGTAAACACTAATACAAAAGTTGGGTTGGGGAGGTTCTTCCCAGCCCTAGAAGATAATTATGTCTGAAGGGTCTAAGATTATATTAGCCATAATTAAGGCAAGTGCTGTTATGTACATTTTAGGAAAGACAAATTTACCTCTTTTATTTGTTAAATAATTTTTCCCTCACCCAGAAGCTAGGGAGACAGTATATCAGAGAATAATAATTGTAATTACCATTTACTGATCCCAATGTACCATTGTGCTAAGCACTTTACACAGTGTTTCTTTCATTTCTTCCAACTCTTGAAGTAAAAATGTGAGCATCAGAGAAGTTAACTAACTTGTCCACTGTCCTGCAAATTTTTAGATGTTTTTCCTAATCTTCCTTTTCCCATGACATTACAGTAGAGATATGTTGCATATCTATTTATACCCTGTATGCATTACACATAAATTTTGTTGAAAATACATGACCTAGACTTATTCAGGTTCACTCTAGGAGCATTAGATGGGTCAGCTTTCCTTGAAGCTTTTCTCCAGTTGAGAGTATGGATACACAGCAAAAATGTGAGTTCTGAAGAGAGACAGGTCAGGGGTGAGTGGATGCTGAATAAGAAATGGAGGCCATTATTTAAGCTGAGAAAGAACAAATAATTTGTCCAAGTACCAGTAAGTGGTTAAAATCAATGCAGATCTGGAGTTTGGGCTTTAACTACAATACTCGATGCAGCAGAATTTAGTCATCTATTTAAATTCACATACGAAGTAACTACAAAACAGAGAGTAACTTGGGTATTAGCATCAGGCTGTCATGGGTTCAAATACTTATTCTGTATTTATTTGGGGTGTTAGTCACTTTAGCTTTCTAAGCTTCATGTATTTCTTCTCAAAAGAAGGTAAAATTCCTTTATTACTAGGATTCAGGATTAAGAAATGACAAGTAAATAAACTAAAATATGTAAAGTATCAAGAACAACACTGTTGTGGTCAGCTTTCTAGTTGCTGCACAGAAAGAACCCAAACAAAAGCGGCTTGTGGAGGAATGGGCTTATTTGGTTTACAGACTGGAGGGGAGACTCCATCCTGGCAGGGAAAATGATGGTATGAGCAGAGGGCTGGACATCACCTCCGCCACAGCACTACAAACAGTGGCAGGAAGGTGTGCCAAATACTGGCAAGGAGAAACTGGTTTATAACCCCATAAGCCTGCTCCCAACAGCACAGCTCTAACAAGGTTATAAAATCCAAATTGCTATCAGCTGAGGATCAGTTACCCAGAACACATTCATTTGTTTGTGGGGGACACCTGGATCAAACCATGACAAACACCTTTGTATGTTAGGTCCATTCACTTTCATTTTCCTTTCTGAATAATATTAAGAGAAGTCTTAGGACTATATGATCTGAGCAATATAGAAATGCCAGAATTTGTAAAATTATTAACTTAAAACTTTTATTCCCGGGTTGGAGAAATGGATTAGCAGTTAAGGTGTTTGCCTGTAAAGCAGAAGGACCGAGTTTGATTCCCCAGTACCCACATACCCAGTACCCAGATGCACAAGGTGGCACATGTTTTTGGGGTTCATTTACAGTGGCTGGAGGTCCTGGCATGCCCATTCTCTCTCTATTTCACTCTCTCTCAAATAAATAATAAATGGCTTATTGTATGTGCTGGTTGTAGAAATGTTAATAAGCTCAATATTACATATAAGGAAAATTTATATATTGGCTTCAGTTAATGACTATGACCAGAACAAGCTGACATTTGTGAAAATTAAAGATAAAATGTCTATGATTGTTCATCTTTCTTTATATTCTAGGATAAATCTATCAGTACAAGCCTACCAGTCTTGGATTTAATAGACGCCATTGCTCCCAATGCAGTTCGTCAAGAAATGATCAAGAGAGAAAACTTGTCTGATGAGGACAAGCTGAACAATGCTAAGTAAGCCTTTACGGTTTATAGGAGAACATCCTCTAGCATCCTTACGGGAAAGTTTTCACATTTTTTGTGTAAAACTCATGGGGAGTGTATTTCAAAAATCACATCATTAACCTTTTTTGTAAAGCTAGTATCATCAGAATATTCTTAAAATTTTATTAAGTGAAAAAACAGAGAACAAATATCAAGATATTTTTCTTGTCTTTTCAAGATATGCCATTTCAGTTGCTCGGAAAATTGGCGCCCGGATATATGCATTACCTGACGACCTGGTGGAAGTAAAACCAAAGATGGTTATGACAGTGTTTGCATGCTTAATGGGAAAAGGACTGAACAGAATAAAATAATGAAACATCCAATATGATCTTCTGCCACATTAAATACACTGAATGCCTCACAGTTTACAGAATTTTGAAATGTAGTACGTATGAAGTAAGAGTATTTGAGTGCTCAAAATAGTTATGCATTCATTAATGAATTCAGTATCCTGTTCATTAGAATTTGTCAACTTTTTTGGATAACAATTTATCAATCAATACTAATACTAGAATCTTATCAGGTTGGTATTTCATGATTAAATTGTTTTTATTTCTTAATTCTTACCAAAACAAGACTAATTTTTTCTTTTTCATGGTTCTAAATGACCAATATAAAAAAGTTTTTGCAGGTCCTGCTGTGAAATGAGTTTGGATTTTTTGATGTGTTACTTAATTTTGATTATAAATGTATTCAAAGACAAAATACAACTTAATCTTTTTGTTTTCTTCCCCTAACTATGTAAAGCAATCTAAAAGTCTAACCTTTCTGGAAATTTCTATATTATATAAAATATTAAGGTGACAAGTATAGCTCATTAACATTAACCTTTTTTATATATGAAAATGAATTATTGAATAGACTTCCAAGTCACTCTTGTATAATTAGTAGGAGCTTTTTATGTAAAGTTTAATTGTAACTGCACTGCTACTTTAAGTGTCCTAGTTTAATAATATAGCTTTATCTATGACATGCAGCACATATTTTATTAGATAAATCTGTGCATATGTTAATACGTGTGTAATATGTATGAGAAACCTGTATGTATTAATATATGCCCAGGTTTCTCCTATATATAAATTTATCACCTGATTACCCAGGTTTTCTCATGGTGTGTATAAATGGTCAGTTGGCCAACCATTAAGTATTTCTTTTGCTCCCACAGTAAGTAAAACACTTTCAGTTTGTGGATATCAGATACATGAAGATTTATTTTACAAATATTAATTATGAGTGTGCATATAGTTATTTTTCACCTCACTCCTTCCAAATATTTGCAGCCAAACATTGGCTAGAACATCCCAAGTCATGTTAATACTATTTTGTTATATTAATACTTGCTAGCTTCAGTCTACAATATAACCCATATAATTTAGAATATTCTCAGCATATAGAGTTATTAGAAATCAACAGAAAGCTATCATCCAACATATTTTCATTGCTCTCTATAAACTGAAATGTTTGCTCAAGGCTTGGGTTACCCAGGAATAGTTAAAATTTGAGGCCTCTTTTCTCTGAATTGTTAGAATAGGGCAGTTGGACTCAGAAATCCACTTCCTCCATCTTCTACTTTAGTGCCAGTGAGAAATATGACTTTGCAAACAAACTGCTGTCACTTTATCTGAATTCTCTGTATACCACTGATTCGCACACATGGTGAGAGTGATAGTGCATATGTGTTTAGAAAAATTTTTTTTTAATGAAATGACCAACAGGTGGATTTATGTAATGTATTCTTCTGCAAAAGAGATTTCTTTCACTTTTATATGTTGATGGTTGTTTACTTGTGAAGATCAGAGTGTACTTTTAGTCTTTTCTGAAATTATTTAAATCATGTTTTCCTGACTTTTTTCATCATTATATTTCCTAAGTGATCTGATTTACATGAAATTTGGCACTTTAAAGTGTTCCTTTTCTCATAAAGTATATTTAATAAAAATGCTGTGAATATAGAAATGTGTATTTCATTTAAAGAAACATAATACCTTAAAAATTAGTTCATCATAACTTATCTCCATAAATGAGTACAATTCCAAAGTGAATTAATAAAAACATTGTATTAGTTATTATTTATTTCTTTGGGGTAGAGTTAATTATTTTTATTACTTTCATATCAAGAATTTTATTAAAAACTGCATTGCATTCTTATTACAAATTTAGTTTGTGTTGAAATAATTTGAATGGATAAGTTCATTTTTTTGTTTTGTTTTGTTTTTTGAGGTAGGGTCTCACTGTAGCCCAGGCTGATCTGGAATTCACTATGTAGTCTCAGGCTGGCCTTGAACTCACATCCATCCTCCTACCTCTGCCTCCTGATTGCTGGGATTAAAGGCATTTACCACAATACCTGGCTTGAATGGATAAATTCATGAGAACAAATTTATTGTCTACCACGATCCAGGTACTACATTACACACTGGAGATTTAGTTAAGAAAATGATAGACAAAGTCTCCTAACATATCTTAGTGGAGAGATACAGACGATAAAGAGAATCCATCAAAAGGAGTAAAGCAGGGCAATGTGAATTTCGGACTTTGTTCAGCATAGAGAACAAGCATAGAATCAAGTAGGTGTTACAGAAAAGAAACAGGTCAATGTGGCTCCAGTCATGGGGAAGAATGGACCTAGAGGCAAGTGCTCTATCTTACTTGTAGGACTACATGTAAAGCCTTTTTTTCTTATTCTCTGACTAGAGTTGTGATTTTTTTTTTTGTATATTTATTTTGTACCTGGGATTTGGCTACTTCTGAATCTAGCACACCACAGTCATCCTAACTCTAGCCTACCAAGCCTATCATCAGTCTCTAAATCACAGACACAAAATAAACTGACACATCATGTAGGGGATGTTAAAGTACTTCAATTTATGCTGAAGAGTTTACTAGAGAAACAAGAGAAGAGGACGTTCTGCATCTGAAATGATCCAAAGACTTGAAGTATAATTACATCATTGGCTTACCTAAAGCAGGCACAGCTTCCAAATACCTGGGCACCTCTCCTAGGATTATTGCTAAAGTAGGCTGGCGTTCCTTCAAACCTCTAACACTAGCCCTCTGTAGGAATTCTCTGGATAAAACCTCAGAAAGTTGGAAAAGATTTAGATTAAAGTGAAATAATATCTCTACCCATGTCTCTATGTAAGTAGCTTTGAGCAGTCTGAATTTTCTGAAAATTTGCATGAGATTGGGTTAGAGTTTGCTACTGATTTAGTGCTGCAGTCAGCTTTCTCTTTGCTGAGCAGAAAAGAACCTGACCAAAAAAGCAGCTTGTGGAAGGAATGGGTTTATTTTGGTTTACAGACTGGAGTGGAAGCTAAGGAAAATATTGGCATGAGCAGAGAGGTAGACAGCACTGCAAACAGTAGCAGGAAGGTGTGCCAAACACTGGCAAAGGGAAGCCAGCGATAACCCCCATAATCTTGCCCCCCAAAACACACCTTCAACAAGGTTCAAATTCCAAAGCTGCCATCAGCTGAGAATTGAGCACTCCAAACACAATAAATTTGTGAATCAACCACCACACTCAGCATTTGCAGAACTACAGAGTATGCAAGTACATGTACAGAAATAAATATGTACCTGTTTTCCCTGCCTACGATGAAAGACTGCCAATGCACCAAATATGCAGACTAGGAACTATATTAAGCATTACAGAATGGAGAGATTGGTCTAGAGACAAGACAGAAAGTAAACCGTCAAATGATTCAATAGATTATCAACCATTTTGAAGTAAACACATGGGAAAGGTGAACAAATAGTCTTTTAGAGAGGACCTAAAGAGGACTTTTATTTAAAAAATTATGTTTAGGAAATTTGGGAATTAAAGGAATTGAACAAAGCAACCTGAACAAGACAGGAAGTATTCCCCTCAAATTTAGGATAGTCTGAAATAAACTTATCACCTTAAGACTCCAAAATTTAAAGGCATAATTTAGTTGTTTTCCTAGAGTTTATGGTGGGAAGCAATACAAATTATTGAAGAGATGTAATTTTCACTTTTCCCTCCTTACCTTTTAAAGATGGAAGACAAAAGCAATCTTGTAGTTATTCTGTTTAAAAAAAGATTAATTAAAAATAAATTATTCAGGACTGGAGAAATTTCTCAGTGGTTAATGCGCTTGCCTGCAAAGCCTAAGGACCTGAGTTCGATTTCCCCCAGTACTCTGCTAAGAGCCAGATGCACAAGGTGGTGCATCTGTCTGGAGTTCATTTGCAGTGGCTGGAGGCCCTGGTGTGCCCATTCTCTACTGCTTCCTTCGCTCTCTCAAATAAAATGTTCAAGGCAGTTGCACTTACTGAACCTCCAGTTAGTTGATAATGGACCCACCTTTTAAGTTATACGTGATAAATGTAACAAACCCATTGAAAATAGGTTTCATGGAGAGTGGGTCCTAAATACCTGCTTATCCAATGGTTACGTGTCACCTTTGAATTACATGTGAACATATTTGTACCATTAGGACTATTAAGCCAATTGTAGCTCACAAACTATGATGCATACCTAATATATTCTTTACAAATGAGGGTCGCTAGCCCAACAGAAATGCAAACTCCCAAGTCTGGCGGCTTGGTGGGTGTTGTCTGCTTCAGAACGCATCAGAAACTGAAATACTTGGTTTTCAACTAAACATCGATTTCTCAAAGGCTCAGTGGTATTCTGCTGCAGTAGCAGAGCAGGCGGCCTGGAAATCACCTCAAACTGGCACCCTGAGTGTGGAGAACCGGTCCAAGCCAACGTCGGTTCCCTTCCCAGCCGCGCAAGGGTCTACTCCGCGCTCCGCGGACAGCGCGCCTAGAGCGCCCAGCGCGCCCAGCAGGCCCCGCCCCCAGCAGCAGGCCTTTCCCACAGGCCCCGCCCCCAGCAGCCGGCCTTTCCCACAGGCCCCGCCCCCAGGAGCCGGTCTTTTCCGCAGGCCCCGCCTGCAGGAGCCGGCCCTCGCCGAAGGCCCCGCCCCCAGGAGCCCGCCCTCGCCGCAGGCCCCGCCTCCGTGTCGTCGTCCGGCGGGGATGGAGATGACGTGAAGAGAGTCGCGAGCATCTCGGGGCGCAGCTAGGGGCTGGGGAGCCGGGCGGGCTCCGAAGCGGCGCTCGGAGCTCTTCTCCCGCCGAGCTCCGGTCTTCGTCCCGGGCCGGGCCGCCCCCCGGCGCGGCCCCCGCGGCTCCTGGCACGGCCCCGCGCTCGGCTGCCGCCCTGGCGCGCTCCACTCTGTCGTCCCCGGACGGACGCGGAGCGGCTCGGCCGGGGCGCCGGCGGCTGGGGAGGGGACGCTGGCCCCGGGGCCGCGCGAGCGCCGCCACCAACCTGGGGCTGTCGGTGGAGGGCGAGTGCTGGCTCCGCGGCGAGGCGACGCCCTTCGGGGCCAACGGGCCGCACGCCGAGGCGGCCGGGGGAACCACTCACCCCTTTTCCACCCCCGGGGCGGGGGCGGGGTCGGGGTCGATGAGGGCTCCGCCGCCGTCCCCCGGCCTGCCGCCGTCGTGGGCCGCGATGATGGCGGCCCTGTACCCGAGCACGGACCTCTCGGGCGTCTCCTCCTCCCCGCCCTCCTCCCCGTCCTCCTCGTCGCCCCACGAAGTGATGGCGCTGAAGGACGTGCGGGAGGTGAAGGAGGAGAACACCTTGAACGAGAAGCTGTTCTTGCTGGCGTGCGACAAGGGTGAGAGCTAGGCCCCCGCCCGTGCCGAGCGCCCCGACCCCGGGCTCGGGACCGGGAGCCCCTCCCGCCTCGCCCCTGCCCCGCACCACTCCACCTCTGCTGTCCTTGGGACCCTCCGATCTGAAATTTCCTTGACCTGTCCTCTAAGATGTTTCCCGCTTATGGGCTCTCACACTTTTACTTTATTATTTTTTTATTTAAGAATAAAATGCCCATTGCCTTGGCCCAGTTATGGTTGAGTGGAATTAAGTGTTCGAATCTCTTATGTAGATATATGTAACATATGTAAAATAAAGACTGGAGAAATTTCGGCTTAGTTCCCCAAACTTTCATCAAACTTAGGAAACACCTTTGAGGGTTAATTTTTATTGCCCCCAGAGGCTTTGCATGAGTTAAAAGTTTAAAAAATCATTTTAGGGAAAAAAATGTATGGAATATATTTAGTGTGCTTTTTTAAAACAATCTAGAAGTGGATCATTTTATTGCCACATTAAAAACTCATCACATAAGCATGCTTCCAAGGCATGGATGCATATTTCAAAAGAAGTGGGAACTTGATTGCCTCCTATATGAAAAAGTATTGAAATTTTTCTATTTCAGAATTTATGCAGTTTGCTGTGTAATGGCCTTGCTCACTTAGGGAAACAGAATCATGCAGACTTCCAAAATCTGAATCCAAAGGACAGCTTTCACTATGGAAAAACTTAATTGCAGAAGGTTTTTTGTTTGTTTGCCTATGCATGTGAGTGGGTTTGAAGTAAACGACAGCCTTTCTGACCTCTTTTACTGCTTTTGAAATAGGATTTTATATTTTTGTACAGCTACACTTAATCTTAGCCAAAAGGCCAAAAAGTAGTTATTTATGCAACTTTTTGAGAGCACATTGACATTAAGTCCACCTTTATCTATTGTCAAGCCACTTTTACAATTCATGTTGTGACATTAAATAATATAAAAACCTTTGTTGAAGTTCATCATAGACACCTTTGAGCAGTCTTTAAAAGAAGTATAGAATGTATATCTGTACTAGTCACAATTATGGTTTGTGGATTATGCAAAAGTACTTGATATTGGAGTGGCTTTCTTGAGTTCTTTTCCCATAAAAGTTCCTTGAAAGAAGGGAAAAGATTGTGTGTTCTAGAATGTCTAAGTGGCCACTGCTTACCCCCAGTTCATTGTGTGTGGTGGTTATTTAAAAGCAAACAGAGTATGCCAGAAAAAGACATGATATTCCTGTAAAACTAAGACAGACAGATGTCATAATAGAGTAGGATTGGAGTAGTTATTTGTATGGTGTGTATACTTAGGATTACTGCATACTATATTTCAAGAAGAATTTTTGTTTCGTTTTGTTTTTGAGGTTGGGTCTCCTTCTAGCCAAAGCTGACCTGGAATTTACTACATAGTCTTAGGGTGACTGTGATCTTCCTACCTCTGCCACCCTCAGTGCTGGGGATTAAAGGCTTAAGTCACCACACCCAGCCTTCAAAAAGCATTTTGACAGCTTTATAGCTTCTCTATAGTACCTGTTGAAACAGTTTGATATTTCTAAGTTTCCATTTTATAACGCCATTAAGATCCTTGGAGAGATTTGGGGTTGAATGAAAGTTAAATTTACATGCTCTCTTGAAAAAAAAACTAGCATAGTCCTTAATTTTTTAAAAAAAATTGAAGTTATGGGAGCATATATTTTTGTTTACATGTTTGTGTTCACTAGTATTGTTTTAATCCTTTTAATATGGCTCAAATCAAATCTAAAATTCTCACATTGAAATCTTCCTCAGACCAAATAGCACATGTTTACTAAAACAGCTGTTGGGGTAGAGTGTGGGGTAGAGTGCTCATGTGTTTGTAGACCATTTTATTCATTCTTCACAGGCTGGGCATATAGCTTTGCACTTTGTAACATGTGTGAAGTCTGGCACTGCAACCTTAACATTTAATCCCCACAACTCCATGAACCAGATGTGTTGTATGTGTGCATGTATACCTATAGACTTCAGTTACCACTGTTATGTTGATCTAGTTATAATTGAATGAATTCAATCATTTATGCTAGGAAAGACATCCACGTTTAGACTTACTCATTGGAAATTAAACTTGTTTTATATGGATATTTTATAAACCTTGATTTCTGTGTATTACATTTATTCAATAATGGTAAAAAGCAAACATGATATGCTTTAGTAGCACCAGAGCAAATCAACTAGTATCCTTATTTAACAGTCCTATGCTATGTGTTTAAAGTGTTTCTAGTCAGCTCAAGGAGAATCTAGGAATCTAGAAAGGCAAAGCTTGTGTGGATGAAACAATCATATGTATTAACAGTGAATAACAGTGGTCCTTTAAAAGGTTTAAATTAAGGAATAAGGACAGGATTTTATGGTTTGTAATAATTAGCTTTTATATAAATAAATTCTATTGATTTGGGTAGTTTTTGATCCAAGTAGGAACCACTTAGTAATTACTGTTACTGATCAGCAAAATGGTCCAAGTCCAAAGGTAATACTGGGGTTTTTTCATATGAGATGTAGAAGAAAAAAAACGAATTGAAAGTTTCTGTTTCAGTGATTAAAAAGTTAAGTCTAGGACTACCAAATGAAATTCTTAGCAAGTATACATGTATTCTTTTTATCTAAAGAGACTATAGTTTAGAGGCGAAGGCTAATTAAATAAGAGCTAACCATAAAATGTGTTGCTCTATTAAATGTTAAGTAGACTCTATCTCTTTTCTCCTTCATTGAGTGTTAAGTGTAATGAAAACAACCCCATTTTGTTTGTGAGAGCTATGGTATCCCTCAGGCCTGCTGACTGGAAAAAGGATGAATAATGTTATGAATCAGGCTAATTTTTAAAGAAACTGTTGAGTAGATAGTTCATTTTAGAACATTTGTGAATGTATACCCTTTAGTTTGTTGATTATCAGTAATCAGTTCTTATGCAGAAAAGTATAAAATTTTTCAGCTTTTAGCTTCATGGAGTATTTATGGGAAATTTAAATTGTATTTTATTTTTTAACTTATTTATTTGCACATGTGTGTGTGGTGGTGATAGGAAACATGGGGGCTCTTGGTGCTGCAAATGAATACCAGACATACTTTTTACATCTGCCTTATATGAGTGGCTTGGAAATTGACCTTCAGGCCAACAGGCTTTGTAAGCAAGTGCCTTTAACCTCTGAGTGATCTTCCTAGCCCCTGTATTAGTAGTTCCTTCTTGACATTTCAACATGGGGTCAGAGAAAGGAAAAGAGGGTGGAACTTCACCTATGCCTGGGTTCATCCTAGTTTGTGTTCTGTCACCTTGGTAAGATGATTGCTACATTATATGGAAAGATGCTTTAAGTTTCTACACAAGCTCTGCGTTCTGCCAGGCTATTCACCACGGCTTAGTTACCTAATATAATGAATGGTACTTTGTGTTGTAGCTATTTGAGAAGATTTTGAAAGGTGTGAGATTAGAGGTGGGAGTGGTGGGAATTGAAATGTAGATTACTGAGTTTTGCTGAGTAGTTTTATGTTTTTAAGCAGCACGTAATATAGAGATGCATTGTAAAGGAAGATAATTTATAGAAAGAGGTAATGAGGGTACTGTAGATATCATTCTATAAACATTTTACATTGTTATTAGTTACAGCTCTTAAGAACTTTACACAAAGAAGCTTTTTAAATCATCAAAGTTTTAGAATGTGCTAGTTTAAGAAATGTTGCATAGGATTGATATATAGTTATTTTAATGAAAAATGACTGGAAAGCTAGCTGCCTTATTGTCATTTCTTGGTAGTGATCTCACACATGTTCCTTTTTCTGTTTTCAATTTTCTGTGTTTTAAGTTTCTAATTGTGTTAGGATATTGGGAAAAAATCTTTATAAATAAATTAATATATCCCCATTCTTTAGAGGTTTTTCTTTAATGTACTCCAGTAAGGGCCAGTAAGGGAAAAAAAAAGTATGTTTACACATAATAGACTTGCCTGAAGGGAAGAAGCAAATGTTCATTATGGCCTGTGTGTGATTTGGAAGATGGGGTGTTCCTAGTGCAGAGCCATCTGTCCTCTGGGAAGGTCTAAAAAGTAGCCCATGTCAAAGTCCTATTAATTGTGTGCTCCAAGGCTGAGGGGTAACTGAATGCATAGGCATTGCTTTAATCTATGAGTGATGCATTGTGTATCTCTAGGGTTTATCACAGTTGGACAGAGAAGGGAAATTATTGGGCTAACCATGGAATTTTATTTTACATATTTTTTTATTTATTTGCAAGCAAAGATGGAGGGAGGGAAAGAAGACAGAGAATGAGAGAGATGGGGAGATTAATGGGTATGTCAGGGCCTCTTGCCACTGCAAACAAATACTAGACATATGCACCACATTGGCTTTACATGGGTTCTGGGAAATTGAACTCAGGTGGGAAGTATTTTGTGCCTTTACCCACTCTGCCATCTCTCCAACCTCACCTTGGTACTTTGTGGGTTTTTTTTTTTTTTATTTTTATTTATTTGTGAGCAGAGAGAGAGAAAGGGTCTAGGCATGTCAGGCAAACTCCAGATGCATGTGCCACTTTGTACATCTGGCTTTACCTGAGTACTTGGGAATCAAACCCAGGCCAGTGAGCATTGTAGGCATTGCAGGTGGATGACTTTAACCACTGAGCCATCTCCTTAGCCCCATATCCTGGTATTTTAAATACTATTTCATTTTAAAATTTGATGGTTGAAACTGTTGATAACGTGGTAATGCAGTTTCAAAAACATTGGTCTAGAATGATCGTAGTAAGTGCACAAGGCAAATTTAGAATGTAAGACCCAGTTCCTAGAGGGCTCTGTCAACCATAGCCTTTTTTTCCAGATTTCTTGTGCATATTGTTTTGTTGCCTTTTATTGTTATTATTAATTAAGTAGAAACTGTATGAACAAGTTATGTGTTGGTACCATTTTCCTCCTCCCTGCCCCCCTTCCAATGAGGACTCTGCTTGGTAGTATTGCTAGTATATACCACAGGGTTGAGCAGTATGCATTTTGACCTTCAAAGATGATAGAAAATGAGGAGGTTTACATACTTGATATGCTTTGAATTTTAAAAAGACCACTCTGACCATGGGTGGGGGGGGGCGCGGGTGCTGGGAGACTGGATTAAATAAAGAGGTGGAGCTAGAAGGCTCACATGCCATTAAATCTACCTGTGTTTGCAAAACTTTGAAGACAAGACTGGTTTTTGCATAACTATCTATTTGCATTGTTGAACCCATGAACGCAAAGAAAAGACTACAGACTCCAATGTAGGCCAAATTAAAGCAAGCTATATTTGTGCACAAAGAACTGGCCAGTGGCTATCTCGCCCCAATGCAGGGCTCCGGAGAATAGCAACTAACAAAGGAAAAAGTGGGGCTTTTATCTCCCAAAACCTCGGAACATTTCCAACAAGAAATTTATCAAACAGTAGTGCAATTAGGCAGGACTGTGGCAGGACTTTACAGAGGTGAGATAGCACAGTCAGCTGTAAATTTCATGTGGGTCAAAATAACTAGATAACTTCTTCAAAGTAAGTAACTTTTAAGGCACGTTTATTATTTTTGCGTCTGTTTGCCCTGTCTATTTCTTAGGGCAGCATTACCCCTAGTATAAATTTTCTCTTGTCTTGTCTTAGGGGGGAGAAGTTTGGCTTCCCTGTAGTTAAATCTTTTATAACCTTTTAGCCATTAACCTTTTTGCCCTGTTAGCAGTTTGTCCTCTGGATGGCCTGGGTCTTTATGGCCAGGGAAGAGTGATAGCATAGTCAGGGTGGGGAGATTCGTGGGAGGGGTAGAGCATATGCAGAAAAATTCCAGGCCAGTTATGGTCAAATCAAACAGAACTCTGCTACAAAATAATTTCTAATTCCAGGATGGCATCTCTGGTTCTTCAACATGTGTATGTGTGTGGTAGGTATGCTAGGGTATCTTGCTGCTGCAAGTGAATATTCTTCCAACTCTACATGGGCAGGCTGGGAAGCTTTGCAGACAAGTACCTTTAACCACCAAGTCATCGCTGCAGCCCTTATAATCATTTCTTTGTTGGAGGGGACACATCCACATTAATTTATTCATATATGCTTCATGGCTGCTTTTGTACAAAGGGGTCTGAGTGACTGAGATATCCTGGTTCACAAAACCTAATATGTTTTGTCTGGGCCTTTTTCAGAATATTGTTGACTCTTGAAAGCATTGTGTGAGTAATACAGAATTAGAGTAGGAGATCTCTTAAGTTCCGTTTGTACTGAGGCAAGTTGGAGTTTTGAAGGGAAGATGAGGGAATAGAGAAGAAGGTGAGTGGGGTTAGTGAGTCTCGAATGCTACCTGGCATTAACGGCAGTTAGATATCTGTTCTCGCACAGAGGCAAGGAAAGTGGCCCTTGTTCTCAAGCACTGATTGGAACAAACAGTGGACTCCTGGCAGCCATGATTTCCCAGGCATGCCTCCGAAGAGAATCTTCCTAGTGATTCAGCTCGCTTTGTTCGTCTTTTTGGGTTAAGATTGAGGACTAGCAGAGGGGAGCTCAGAGAAGCCTCCTTAGAATTTGACTAAGGAGAAAATGTTTCAGTGTAAGAGGGTGTTTCATTGCTCTAAAGAATGGTAGTGATGACTTGGGCCAATATGTGGGAATGAGGAAATGATTGGGAGATTTTGGAGAAGGCACTGAGATGAGTTACTATTGCATTGGTATTCTTCCTATTGAAAAAGGGGGTTGTTTTCATTCTGTGAAAAAAAGATAACCATTTAGTCAAAAAAGTCAGCAGATTTTACTGCACTTCCTTCTATGTGCTTTAAGAGAAGAGATGCATACAACTCTTGAAAGCAATTTCATTATGAAATGAAAATATCACCTGGCATGCACAGGTACTTTAAATTTGAGGCCTTACTATCGAACTAGTTTTTGTCTATTTTAAGTTCTCTAACCTCTTTTTACATATACACTCATCCTAAAATTTAAAACTGTCTGATTTTCTTAAAATACATTGCATCATCTTAAATGACTTGCATATATAAATTTTAGTAGTACAATATGAAGAAGTAATACTGAATTAATGAAAGACCTAAGTCCTTAGATTTAGAAAGCCTAGTAGAATCAAGCAAGGAGATTTTAAAAAAAAATCCTCACAAAACTGAGTTTTTATAGATAGTATTTTCCTATTGAAGTAAGTTCATCTGAAATAAAGTCTTAAATTATTAGGAACTTTACTATATGAACATACTGGAACTTGGTCACATTCCCATCACAGTGTCCTCTTCTGCCCCCTCTCCCATGCTCAGTAGTGACTTTTTGTGTGACTATTTTTTTCATCATGGTTGGTGCATTTTTTGACTAAGAATATTACTTCATGAAGTATCTGTTAAGTTTTTGCCATGGAAGTTTAGTGTCCAAATGTTAATTAGTAGTGGTATGGGGAAATTTCGTCACTAGTTTGCTTAAGAGAATTAAGGAAATATGTTAGTAAGAAAACTAATGTTCAACTTCTATCAAAATGTGAGGGGACCATACAGTCAAAGTGTAATGGGGAGCTTGGGGCTCTTTGCCAATACAGCAACAAATTTAGAGTACCGGATTCTTGTCATGTGAAGTTAAAGAATTAAATTCATAGACCACCAGAGGGTAAAGTTTAGAGAGCTGTTATTAGATTAAGAAGGGAGAATATAGGAGGCTCCCATCATGAGGTAAAAAAGTCTTATGTGGGAGAAGAGGAGGAGGGGGGAGGCATACCAAAGCCTGGAGGTTTAGGAGTCTCTGCTGGCCAGCATGAGGAGAAGAGAGCAATTTGCCCTCCTCCAGGTGAGTATATCCTCTGGCTCAGGTGAGCCATAAAGACAGCTGATTGGCCTGGGCTCTGACCAATCACATTTCTAAGATTAGGTTTGAGTTTTAATAAAGTAGGGAGAGGTTTAGGTGTTTTTTTTTTTTTTTAGAAAAACAGGTTAGACCAGAGATAAGAGGAGACTACAAACATAAGTCCAAGGGCATTCCTCTTTTCCTTTCAGGGTCCCAGTCACCCTAACCATCACAGCAGGTTAAAAAGAATAGCAAGTTTGAAATTTTAACAAAATTCTGTTTCCTGTTTTTCTTCCATTTAGTTCAGTTTTAGTATTATCTCTTTCTGTATCCTGAAATAATTTCTTCCCCCCCCCTCTGGTTTCTATTCCAGTTGTTCTTTGATTCTTATTTATAGAATTCTATGGAATAAATAAAAATATATTTGCCTTATACATTCATTCATCTTATGTTTAAAAAGTAAAACAAAACAAAATCCTACATGTTTTCTTTCTCTAATTAGCATTTCTCTTTGGATTTTTATTTCTTATTCCTCATCAGCAATCTTATCAGCAGACAAATACAGCATAATCTTGGTGAGAATAGTTTAATTATTCTCACATGGAATGACTGTTTTTTTATAACTAAGAAAACAGTCTGCCTGTTACTAGCCAGTCAGACATTAGCTCTAGTCCTGATTTAGAGTTTTGTAAGCTGGACAGTTCCTGGTTACTTATACTACATAACTTCATTGATGAGATGGTGTGTGTGTGTGTGTGTGTGTGTGTGTGTGTGTGTGTGTGTGTGTGTGTGTGTGTGTGTGTTTTAAGAGGATAGGGTGGAGTGAAGAGGGATTTGGGGCAACCTTCCCCTCACTATATACATGTTCATTCTGCTTTTGAAAAGTATGCTTCCCCTAGGAAAACTATAATCTCTACTTTAGTCTTCTTTCAAATCACTATGATGCATGAGATAATGTGTATGGATCTGAAATATAAAACTAATCCCTTTACATTTTTTCCTAGCTGCCAAGCTTCATTTTTTGAGCATTTTCTTTATTAAATTGCTTAACACATCTTCTATAAGTTTCTCTCATTGCATTATCAATAATTTTCAACTAGTAATTTTTGTTTTTTTGAGGTAGGGTCTCACTTTAGCCCAGGCTGACCTGAATTCACTATATAGTCTCAGGTTGGCCTTGAACTCACAGTGATCCTCTTATCTCTGCCTCTCAAATTGGGATTAAAGGTATGTGCCACCACACTCGGCTAAACTAATAATTTTTATTTCATGCTACACATTAAAATTTTTATACTTGTGTTTTATATTTGCTGCTTACATACATAACTTATCAAAATATACTTTTTATCTAGAAAATATTCACATTTTCTGTGCACATTTTCATGTTCAAAAATGGGTTTAGGAATTTTTAAATTTAGTGTATTTTTAAAAGTTTCACCCATGTACACACAAATATGCATATGATCATATTTACCCCACACTCTCATCTCTTGATTCTTTTTGCCTACTAGTTCCTCCTACTGTTAATGTGTTTTTGAAAATCATCTACTGAGTTTAATTAGAGTTGCTTGCATAGACAGGAAGTTATTTAGTAGAGCATGGGCAGTTTAACAATGGCTACACCACTGATAGAAATGTTTCCCTCTACCTTAGCAACCATTAGCTGCCAATCATTTCTTAAGGAGGGGTGGGGCCTCATTAATCTTTTAATTCATCAAACTAAATTTTTTTCAGTCATTCTTATTTAATATGTCTTAAACATGAAATTATGTTTGTATATTGTTATTTAGGTGACTATTATATGGTTAAAAAGATTTTGGAGGAAAACAGTTCAGGTGACTTGAACATAAATTGCGTAGATGTGCTTGGGAGAAATGCTGTTACCATAACTATTGAAAACGAAAACTTGGATATACTGCAGCTGCTTTTGGACTACGGTTGTCAGGTACAAGGCTAGATAATTTTATCCAGTAGTGTTGAGAAAATGTTAGCTATACCATGCTTTTGTCTTTCTCTCTTGTTGGCTTTCTTTTTTCTTTTCCCTCTTTCTTCCCATCCTGTCTTTTTCATTTTCTTTCACCTCTTATTTGGTTTCGAGCCACTAAATGTTTACAAAATAAATCCCCCCAAAGCATTATTTTTTAAATGTAGCATTTTAAATTGATTTGTATATTTCTTTTCAACTGTCCATTTTCCCTACCTTGGTTAGAAGTAAATTGTCATGAATTGTTAAAAATTACTTTATTTTATTACTTATGTTATCACTATTTGTTATTATATAACTAAAAGTACTGCAAGTGTTCTGGAAGTGTCAAGAAGACAGGTTTTTCTGTGATTCATGTTATTTACAGGCATATAAACAAAATGCACCACACAAAACAGTTTGCAGTTTGATTTTTCTCTTGTGACATTTTCCCTTTTGTTTAAAATTTAGTATTTTCTTTTGTCTAAATATGAGTCATTTATTTTAAAACTGGAAAAGATAGACCTTTCTTTTTGTTTTTATATCATTCAGATTGAAAAGCAGGCAAGCATACAAGTCCTAAAGAATTATATATTTAATAATCTTTTTTGATTCACTTGTAATGGGACATGACACATGAATTCTGGCTCTTTTATTATTGGAGTTGCTAACGAAGCAGAGCTTTTGGAGTGACATCAGGAAGCATGTATGGCAGAGTTTTTGAGTAGACAAGTAGCTCCATGTCTACCTCTATTATTTACATTACACTATATTACACTATATCTCCATATATATTTTTAGAGTAGAAAAAAATTGCTTAACCAGCAACTTCAGCTGTCCCCCACACAACTAAGAGTCAAGCACTGAGTTTAAACATGCTTCTTAGCAGACAGTTATGGCCATGAAGTTCCAAGTTAAAATTGGTTGTAGGAGCACTGCCAGAGCCTCCTTCAAAGTCTTTCATTTTAGTACTCATTTTATCAAACTTCACTTTCTAGTTTTCTAATTTGAAAAGAATTAAGAGAGGCAATGAAAGGAGTGTTAGAGATGCAGTAGAAACAAATGAGACATGGAACCTCTTTCATAAAGAGGTCATTAGTGTTACATATCTGAGCTATGCGTTGGAGTAGTGATTAAGATTTATAACAGTGGATTATAACCAGTAGATAAAAGTTAAATTATATTCACTACTTAATGTCTTAGAAGAATATTTTATATACATATATATGAAGCTTCTAAAAACAGAAGGCTTACATCAAAATGGTTTAAAATGTAAAGGTAAACACTTAAAAGCATAAGCTTCAGTTACCTAGAAAATAAGGTTATAAGGAAATTCAGTCCTCAATGATTTTGGATAAATGAGATATTGTGGTATAATAATTTTTTTTGTTTTAACCTATCTGGTTTATGTACATAGTAATTCTGCTTTTAGTTCTTTTACATTCTTCATCACAATTTGTTACAGTCAGACTATATAGATGCTATATTTTATAGACCAGAAAACTGAGGCTCATAGATTTTAATGAATTGCCCAAAGTTCTCTAATTAGCAAAGGTAAAGCTAAGATTTGAATTTAATCTTCTGACTACAAATCCCATGCTCTTTCTAGGTCACTGTGTTGTGTCCAGGTTACCTGTGTCTTATTTTGTCCATCAACAAATGTCCAAGACCTTTGGTTGGGTGTGATTGTGGAAATGAATTAGCAAAATATGTGTTCTTCATTAAAGTTTCTTAAAACGAATTAGAAAAATAAAGTGTATATGAATTACAAATGAATTAAGTAGTATGAAGTTGTATTTGATAAAGTATGGAGTGGTAATAAAGCTTGATACTTGTATATTGGTTTATATTTTATCATGTGTTATATCAGTGCTCAACCAAATGACTTTGCCTCCACCAGGGGACATTCAGAAATACCTGAGATAGTTTTACAGTTACTGGTATCTAGTGGCTTTGTGTGTTGCTGAGCATCCTACAATACATAGGACAGTTACCACAACAACAAAAAATAAATTGAAATTTCATTAGACCTACTTTTGAGAAGCCCTATTTTATACTTACACTTTTGTGGTTCAATGTAGACATGTGGATTGGAATTTATCAAGAAAGGTTTCTGCCTAGTGTATGTGAGACTTTGGAGAGAGGAGGGCATTTAAAAATGTATTAAAAAGAGTCCAATTGTGCTCAGCTGTGAAATATTAACATTAGTAACATTTATACAGTGCTACTTTGTACCAGTAGCCTTAAATATATTCACTTAGTCTTTATAACACCCCTCTGAGGTAGATAATAAAATCCTTATTTTACATAAGAAACTGATGTGCAGAAAGATAAGATAACTTGCCAAATTTACTCTGTAAATGTCAGACCTGGAATTTGAACTCTAGGCTCTAAGATCTATGTTCTTGCATATTTTTACCGTAGTCTACTCTTAAAAAAAATCTAATAGCTAAAGAACAAGAGATATAGAGAAAAATGTAAACAAAGACATGTGCAATGTATATTCTTAAAATAATGAAATATCAGCCTTCTTGAATAAAGTATTGGGTTTGTGAATTGTGAATTGCCAGGAAAGTAATTAAAACTGATGAAAAAGGCCCTAAATAGCAGGCTGCAGATTTTTTTTTATATAAGTGAAGCCTCACTAAATGAAAATTTTTCTTTCATGTTTTTCATGCATGAATGTGTGTATACATGTTTGTATGTATGGGGGTCCATGTGTGGGAGACATGTAAAACCTCTTTAGTCTCTCTCCACTATATTTATGATATCTCTCACTGAACCTAGAGCTCACTGTTTGACTAGATGAGCTTGCCAGCAAGCCCTAGTGATCCTCCTTTCTCCACCTCCCAAGCACTGAGATTACAGGCATGCACCACCATGCCTGATTTTTAAATGGGTGCTAGGAATTTGAACTCAGGTCCTTATGCTTGTGCAGCAGATACTTTGTCCACTAAGTCATTCTTCCCAAACACCATTAAATGAATTTGTTGTCTGTCTGATACTTTTTGTTTTATTTTTGACAATTTTATACACATATATAATGCATTTTGTCACTAAATGAGTTTTGATACAGGACATGATATGTGTCCAGGGATATTTTAGACAGAGAAATAAAAATATTGTGATTAAATTTAGGAAAGATTGTGAAGAGAAGAATATTTGTAGTAATCAAGATGTAAGGCTTGAACTGGAAGAGCAGCTGTAAGAATAATAGTACCTATAAGAAGAGAAAAAGGGATGGGATTTATCTTGATGATAAACCCTTGCTTGGTATGCCTGAAGACCTAGGTTTGGTTCACCACTGAGAGTGGTGGGAGGATATTTGAGGATTGTCATGAATAATTAGCAGATCATATTGAGTATTTAAATTTAAATGGGACAATTAAGGAGCCTAAGATGTTTTGGAAATCGTAAACTTTGGTAACTGAGGGAAGGATGAAAAGTCAGACTAGAGAGAGAGCAGGCATCATGAGTGCGAAGACCACTGACACCTTGAGAGCAGGTGAAGCACAGGCAAAGAGCTGGTACAGGTTCTGTCTTGGGAGCATGCTCATCTAATAAAGGGTATCAGAAGAAAAAGAGTCATTCAAGAAGACCAAATGAATGAGGATCTCAAGGTAGTTCGGATGGTGTGGCATTGTGAAAGCCAATGGGAAAAAAAAATTTGTTCAGAAATCAAGAAAAATGAGCAGATAGAAAAAGCCATTGTATTTTGTATTTATGTCATTAGTAGAGAACAGTGTGCATATTCATTTGAGAACTTTGGCACAGTGGAAAAAAGAAAATGAGTAGTGAAGGATAAGGTCAAGTTAAACTAGCAGAGTGAGGGGAGAAGTTGTAGGAGAGGGAAAATGGAGTTGGCATTCCTGTGAATGAAGGACCAAGTTCCTGGAGAATATTGGAAAGTACTAAAATATTAAAATAAAATTCTAAGGTAGAAAATATGTTTGGAAAAGAATAAGTAGCTTCTTACTCTGAGTGTAGAGGAGAGTATGGGAATCGTTGAAAAGAACCTTATAAATGCATAAGCATATGCATGGGAGATATCTTACTAAAGAATGGCTCAGATAGTTGAGAAGTTAGAAAAAAACATAGTGGGGGTATTTTGTATGAATGTATATGTTTAAAAATAATGGTGTATGTCTATAAGCATGGCACTACTTAGGAGCCTGAGGCAGGAGGATTCCAAGTTCCAAGGGCTATGAGACTCAATGCTTTAAAATAAAATTTTTTTTTCTTCAGAATTGTCATTCATCAAATAGCATACTATTTGTACAGATTAACTCCTTATTTACATGTTTTATTTAAATAAATTTTATAGCTGAAGCTTATCCTTTTAAGCATTGAATGATGTAACATGCATCTTTATTCTTATATCTCAGAATATGATTTAACTTTATCAACATAAATTGGAATTATTGAGAATGTAATCATTTTACTTTGCTTCATAAAGTTTAAAGCTATTATCATGTGTGTCCTTGCATTAAATGTCTGCTAACTGCTCTGTACTGACCATGATTTTGCTATACTGGTATTTTATTTTTGGTCAGCTTTTAGTAAGTTTTTTCTTCCTTTCCCCATCTTTGTTGATTTTCTTCTAGCTATCTTTTATTCAGTAAAGTTCTGAAAGATGCTTGGGAAAGTCAGATCTCACATACAGATAACTCTGAGCCAAGATGTTTAGGCCTGTTTCTTTGGGACATAATGTCCATGAAAGTTAGTCTGTGATCACGCAGTATTTTGTACTTTTGTTATGTTTTAAGTTACAGATAAATCCACAGCTATATTTCACATGGTTGAAGTTGCCTAATATATGAGAGGAGTGGTGTTATTATAATTAGCTTTATTGGTTAAAATTAAAAACCATAATTGAATTTTTAGTGGTAAGAGATAAAGGGTCTTTGTTTTTAAAGTAAGTAAGTTTGTTTGAACTGACTGAACATGGTAAAACAGGAAAAATGCTATAAAGTAGAAAAAATTTTCTAGGACTTTAATACCTAATGAACCCTAAAATGTTTAAGGGAGTAAATTTTCTTCTGGGTAGAAAGTTTTTCTGACAAGAAAATATTTCTGACAAGAAAATATACATGATTGCCAAGTTCAATGAGACTCCAGCCTCATCTTTGGGGCACTTAATGCTATTTTTAAAGCCTGTCATTTTTAGTCTTATTTTTGACATTCAGATAAAGTGAATAAAAGCTTTATTCTTTCCAGCTACCAAGACTATTAAAAATATGGAATAGCTTCAAACCTCAGAACAAGAATGTTGGCCAATTTAAATAGTAAAAATTCTATCAGTTAAAAATGTACAAATGGAAACTAGTCAGAGAATTTTCTCAGAGTAGAGCATTAATTATTCTCAGGTGTTTTTTTATTTGTTTGTTTTCTTTTATTGTGATTGCTCTTAAAATACAAAAACCAAAACCTGGTGTCATAGTGCTTTTGGCTAGTCTCATTTCTCTCTGTCTGTCTACTGGTGTTCAAAAGTAGCACTTCACAGTGAGCAGTAGATTGTTTAGTAGAACTAGTCACTGCTCCCTTCTGCCTCTGCAAACCTTCGTAATGTAACTGTGTGATTTATACTTGGTACATTTCAGTCAGCCATGTGTGCTTTAAAGGTGAGAACAGAAAGCTCTCCCTTTTATATTTTTTCCCATTCTCCCTTCTCACAACTGCACTGGTGATATTACACCTAACTTAGTTATTTGCCTGTAGTAATAGTTTTTGGCAATTTCTTTTATAAATTTGGACTGTTGAGATTTTTTTTTGGACCCACAGTTTTAGAGTAAAGATCTTGAAGGATTTGTTTTCAACTTGAAATACTGCACAGAATGAACACTGTTCCACTACTGATCCTTCTATAAGTATTCGCTAGGTACCAGCTCATGCATACAGACCAGGACAGAAATGTGTATTGTGGTACACAGAAGTACTGCTAAGGCCAGCAAATGCACTACCTATATAATACAGATTTTTGAAAATTCACAATTACTGTATATAATACAGTTTAATTTTTTAAAAAATACTTTGAAATTAGTATAGTTTACCTTTTTATCTTTCATTTTCTTTTTTAACTTTTTGTTTTTGAAGTCCGCAGATGCACTTTTGGTGGCAATCGACTCTGAAGTAGTGGGAGCTGTTGATATACTACTTAATCATCGACCAAAACGATCATCAAGACCAACTATAGTAGTTAGTACTCTTAAATATTTATTTAAAACCAAAATAGATCTCTTGCCCCATTGCCATTTTCATTCTCCAAAATTTATTTTGTTTTTAAAAATATAGATAATTTTACTTTGTAAAGTATTACTTTAGACACTTGCAAGAATGGTTAGTATTGCTTTCAGAAAGCCATTTTAAAATTAGTTGACATTTTTGTAATTTTGTGAGTGTGGCATAGTCTCCGAGTCATGTTGAAAACACTGATTAGATTTTGGGTAGATCTGGGAATTAAATATAAACCATAGAGCCATAAAAAAATGGGGGAAAATGCAAATGAATATTTAGCTGATTTGGATTGTAGGAACTATTTAAGTAGTGGATAAAAATTCTAGTGACACAGTCTTTGTTATAGAACTTCAATCTTTTAAATTCAAACAATGAGCAAAATTCAAAAAGCTGTGCATAACTAGGAAAAGATATTTTTAGAAAGCATCTCAAATTAGTATTTTTAGTATTAGGTAAATTAATGAAAAATATTGAAATCTAATCAGAGAAGAACTTTTTTAAAATCTCAAAAATAGATACAAAATATCCATTACTGATAATGAAATATCAGGTACTGATTTTTGCTTATCAGCTAGCAGTTTAGAAAAAAAAAATCACCAATAATGGCCAGAAAGGAAGTACAGGTTTATATACTCCTGGTGGGGAAAGGTGTTTTGGAAAGCATTTTGGCAAGATGTGTCATAAGCAAGAAAGATGTTTATATAGATATTTAACCTAGTGCTTTTTTCTCCTATGCAAATCTTTGAAGGAAATTACTGATTTATATTTTATTTGTAGCAATGAGAAACCCCCTGTGACACAACCAAAGCAGCCTAAAAGTAGCTTAATGATAGATATTCTTACCTAGCAGGCCTTCTGATTCCCAGCACAGGAGGAAAAAATAAATGAAAGCCTAAAAATCTTAGAATATAAGATAATAAATTTAAATAATTATGTATATATGCAGTAAAATATGTTTCAGTCATTAGAATAACTTTTTTTGAGACAGGGTTTATGTAACTCAGACTGGCCTACAACTCCCTATATAACTAAAGATGACTTTGAACTCTTAATCCTCTTGCCTCTGGTATGAGCCACCACACCCAACTGAAATAATATTTTTTAAAGTAGTTTTAGACATACAGACAAATGAATTAAGTCTGATAAAATGAAGATAGTTATGCATATAATTTGCTTTAAAGTTAAAAATATATATATAGAAAAGAGACTATGCAAATATAAAAAAATGTTACCTGTGATGGTCATCTCTTACGCATTGAGCATATTAAGATGTTTTTTCTTTCTTTTATAGTTTGCTTTATTATTTTTCTACTAAGGAAATAGACACTAATAATAAATGTTAATTTAAAATGATACTTTCCTATATAGCAAATTCAAAATGTCATATTTATTATTGTGAAGATCTAGTAAAATGACCAGTTAAAATAATTACTGGAAGCACAAAACTGATTGTAACTCAAAAAAGTATTCTTAAAAAATTACTTTTAAGAATTAATTATAAATTGATAGCACACTGTCTGCCATGATAACAGAACTATGAGAGGCTCAGGTACATAGTATACTTTGGCACGTTAACAGAAATGTTTTTTACTCTCATTTACACTATTATAAAACTATACCTTTCTGGGATGATCTTGTACCACAGTGGTAAAGTTTTTGCCTAACATGTACAATCCAGGGTTTAATCCTTAGTACCACAATAAAATATAAAGCAACAACAATAAGAAGTGTGACTTTCTCCTAGATTACCCTCTAGTTTAGGTGGTGGTAAGAACAGGGATAAAGAAAAAAGGGCTAAGAATATGACTCTTATGCAAAGGACCAGAAATACCTAGAATTAATTTTCTACTATTCACTTCACAGTTACTATCATATTTTGGTATAGTGTTCCACCTGCTAGCCTTTTAGTCATTTCCTTCAGGGAACACGGTGTAGTGACAGGTATTGCTTCATCACCATCACCTGTACCAATTAAATCTCAGAGCTGCAAAGCTTTGGCAGCCCTAACCTACTCAGTAAAAAGCTTTCTTACCTCTTAACAAATAAAGGTTTTCAGCCTTTATTCGAAAACTTTGTATGATAGCAATATCACTTTTTATTATTATTTCTAAACAGATAATATCAAATATTTTTTATATCTTTTACTATTTTAGTGAATTCTTTCTGTATCCTTGGCTTGTGAACATGTCTGTTTCACAATTGACTTTCTAGTGGATTCTTCTGTAGAAATACAGATTATTTATTTGAAAATATAATAGGTTATATTATAAGCAATGAAATTATAAACTTCAGTCTTATACATGCAGTTAATTATGCTTCACAAGAAACATGAAAACACTTCTTAGGACTGTTATCTTTTGTTTTTGACCAGTAATACAATAAGAGGAAAAAGGATGAATTTTAGCTTTATTATTACATAAATTCATTAATATGAACTCTTTAGTAAGAAATGGGAATCATATAGGCAAATTATCATAAAAGAGAAGCAAAAACAAACTTATCTGACACCAGTAATCAAAGGAAAGTAAGTCTAAAAGTTCATTATTTTCATTCATATATTAGTAGTGATCATGTCCAATGGTGGTGAGTAAAACATTAGAATGAAATGAATATGTGCTTTATGTTATTCATAGTATAAACTATTAAATGAACTTTTACATCAAGTCTATCAAAATTTTTCATTCCTACATCTGGAAGGGCACCTGTGTTAATGAGATAATTTTAAATTTGTAAAAAGTTTTTATTAAGATATTTGTTATGCTACTTAAATTTGAAAAGTTCTTGAACACAACTTTCTTACATTGAACTTCCTTAAGTGGCATGCAGAATTTTATGCATGATTTTTTTCTCTGAAGATCCTGGGTGATAGCTCTAT
Source organism: Zapus hudsonius (assembly GCA_004024765.1). Classification (NCBI taxonomy): domain Eukaryota; kingdom Metazoa; phylum Chordata; class Mammalia; order Rodentia; family Dipodidae; genus Zapus; species Zapus hudsonius. Next base: position 26,578 of record PVHP010002902.1, on the reverse strand, counting down.
GAAATTATTTAAAAATTTTTTGATCTTTGAAATGCTATTTTTTAACCACTGGTGATATTATGTAAAAGATGTCCTTAAAAGAGGGTGTGGTTTAAAAAAAGGCCATGAAGGAAATACTGTACTGTAAAATGTTATTTGCGTAGAAGGAATATGGGTACTTTTATTAGTCTTCCTGCTTTTTTATATTTTTCAGATATTTTATAATGACTATATACTACTTTTACAATGTTAATAAAAATTACCAAAATGTGAACTTGATGAGCTCACACTGGAATCAAACAGCTCTCAGGGAAACCTCTGCTAAAAAGTGAGACATATTGGAAAGAATATGCAATAGTCATAAAATAGACAACTTTTATTTTTATTTAATGCTGATTCTTTAATTACTAATGTTTTTTTCCTCATTTCATACCATCACCAGGCCCAGGTGCCCATGTAGTAGAAGGAGCTCAGGCTCCCGAGTAACACAAAGCTGGATTGTGGTCAGCACCTGCCACTGGTAGGTGGCTTGGGCACTTTAATTTCTCTGAGCCTCAGTTTCTTCATGGTTACTAATTATGCTCAGTTTCCCAGGTTATTATGGAAATGAAATGGTATGATAAATGTAACATGCCTAATAGTTCCAATTTTCATTAAATAATAGCCACGATTATTAGTTTTTTGTGTATATTTGTAATAGGAAGTAGAATAGGCAGTGATTAAGAATATATAGAGAAGTAGCTTTAATGCTATCAGTTTGACCAGGTTTGTTGTGACAGATGGAATTTTTAGTTTCCCTCATCATTTAAACTGTGGCTGTTTTTAACATTTCTATCTTTCCACTATATTCTTTTTCTAAAATTCTTATTTCACCCTTGTCATACATGTTTCTATAATCTTGTAGAAATTAAACACTTGCCTAAGGTATTTCTCTATATGTCCTCACTTTATTATCTGAGATATTTGAATATTACCTATTGAAGATTTTATCTGTTACACTGCATTTGCTAATTAGATTTAAATTTTAAGTTTCAAAAATGACTCTAAGTATTTTAATAAATGCTTATTGTGTCCCTTAAAATAATTAGGTTCTGTATACCTTCCTATTTTTCAAATTTCATCCTTTAAGTAAATTTATATTTGAAGTTACAAAAAATGACTTTTGGACATTTATATAAATATTTTTCAGAAACTAATGGAACGAATTCAAAATCCCGAGTATTCAACAACTATGGATGTGGCACCTGTCATTTTAGCTGCTCATCGCAACAACTATGAGATTCTTACAATGCTCTTAAAACAGGATGTGTCTCTTCCCAAGCCCCATGCCGTTGGCTGTGAATGCACCTTGTGCTCTGCAAAAAACAAAAAGGACAGCCTCCGACATTCCAGGTTAGAAAATTAAGACTTTGCTAACTAGAAATGTGTCAGAAGGAAGACGAGATGAAACCAATGATTTTGCAGTAAATAAAGGAGGAAGAGGTCATATTGAAGAAACCGAAAGAGAGCTCCAGGCCAAGTCTGAGTACCTTAAAAGAATTCATTGAGAGAATGAAATGAGAAGAGTTTTTGAATTAAAAAACAGTTCCTTTCTCTAAAATGAAAGCTACCTCTAAGCTATTCCTGGTTTATGGCATCAGGTAGCAAAAAATTAAGGACAGGGACTGAAAGAAGTAAGACTCACAGTACTGTCACCTTCTGTCTCTTGGCCCTGTCTTCTCCTCTCCCAGTTTCCTTAGTCCTCCTCTACCCCCTAGATTAACCCCATCTTTTTGGGAGCTCTTCACTTTGATGGAGAATCATGGCCATTGAACATTTTATTAATAAAATTTTAATACATAGTTTCACTTTTTATTAATTAATGTGGCTGGAGAGAAGGCTTAGTGGTTAATGATACTTGCTTGCAAATCCCTATAGACTGGGTTCAATTCCCCAGTTCCCACATGTGGTAGTTTGAATGTATGTCCCCCATAGACTCAAGTGTTTTATGAGTTTGCAGCTTCAGTCCCTAGTAAGCAGTCTCATGCTGGAGTTGGGGGACATATCACTAAGGGTGGATTTGAATTCCAGCCTAAAAGTATACAGAGAGGTTTTGAGCTCTGGCTTTGCTTGCTTGTGATGCTCATGTTTGGTAGTATCTCTCTGCTTGGATTTATGAATGGGAGCCAGTTTCTTCCATCATTTGATGGGACTTCCCCTGGATCTTTAAGTTTGAAATAGACCCCTTCCTCCCATAAACTGTGTCTTGTTTAGATGTTCATCCCAGCAATGGGGAGCTGACTGCAACACCACATAAATCCAGATGAACCAAGTGGAACATGCATCTGCAGTTTGTTTGCAGTGACAGGAGGACCTGGCATGTCCATATTCACTTTCTGTTTGCCTCTTTCTATCTCTCAAATAACTAAAATTAAAAAAAAAATAATAAAATAAAAATTCTAATGATAATTGATTTTCTGAGAGTTTTTAGTTTTGTGCTTTGATCTCTGAGCTTGTGAAAGCAGTAATGAATGTAGAGATGCAATGGAAGATAAAGTCACAGTTGGGTGGCAGTCTCAAGCACACAGGTTTTAAATCTGTTATAAAGTTGCCAAAGTTTTAGAAAATAAGCTTTTTTTTTCTTTTTGATAATTTCCTTCTGTACTTGGTGTCCCTAATTTTATTTCTCTCACTTAAAATATCCTTTGTCCATTTTACTGATTGTACCGAAATTCATCATGACTTGTTCTGTTCAGAATGTTCTGTGTGGTTTCCTTCCATAGGCCCATGTCCTCCTATGCGCTTTTACTTTCTCAGTGTCTATATTTGATGTATTATTTGTTGACAGGACAAATGTATATAATAACTGTATTTGACTTAAGCATTGGATTTCAAAGATAAATGATGAACATAATTACTGATTTTATCATGCTTTGAATTAAAACAATAAGGGATCTTCCTATCCCTTAATCTAGTGGTGTTAAGACTAGATTCTCTAGTTTTCCCCATATATTAACTTGTTGACTCTCTCCCCTTGAGTGTTGTGTGTGTTTACAAAATCAGCCAAAACCAGGATTTTATTTTTTCATTTATGGTCATAGGGGTATCTCAGGCCTTATAATATGCTACACAAGAACTCTACCACTGATATATATCTCCAGCCTGTAGATTTTTATGAGCTCAGAACTCATCCTCAGGAAAATATGACTTGGTGTATTGTTTCTTTCTCTTTTTCAAAGCATCAAGGCTAAATGTCCTATAGTAGATTAAATATATATTTGCTCCTTCTGTAAAAGTTTTGTAATGCTTCTCATTACTTCCCATATTTTTTATTCCCATATTTATTTATTATATAAAGGATTTTTCTTTCTTCAGCTCCAAGTTTATGTACATAGTAGTTTCCAGAGCACAAATAGCTATCACAGACAAGTTATTAAAAGTATCAGAATACTTTGATTTTTTTTGTAATTTTTGTTTTGTCACCAACTCTGTATCTAGCAAGCAGCCATTAACTTTTATGGAAAAATATCTTCAAGTTTAAGGTCAATACATAAACCAGAGTACATATTTCAGAAATATGTACAAAAATATGGAAGTTGTTGTTTTGGTGTGAATCTGGGTCTCTTCTCCTGCTGCCAGGTTACTGTCACTTTGCCCTGCATCGTTGTAATGAGCAGTCTCAGCCTGAGCCACTGAAACAATTTTGATGGAGTTCATACAGTTACCTAGTTGGTAATATCCTGAGGTTTTTTTGTTTGTTTGTTTTGTTGTTGTTCTTTACCAAATCATACAGCAGTATGATCTTTTATGCCTTAGTGTGATTATGTCTCAAAGTTAAAACATACAGGTATGTAAAGGGGCCCCTTTTATTTAATGATGAAACAGTGTTACCAGTGGTCTCTGGTTGTTTCCAGGTTCTTAGTATGTTACTCAAAGGCATGAAGAAAGGCACACACAAGTAATTACACAGAAATACCCTTGCTTAAAAGTAAAGTGAGGGCTGGAGAGATGGCTCAGCGGTTAAGGCACTTGCCTCCAGTGCCTAAGGCCCTGGGACTAACTGGACTAAGTGGATCATATGGACTTTAAAAAGAGTGTTTCAGATATGAGAATGGATAAAGAATGGTCTGTATGATCTAGGTATAATGAAATGGTGCTTTAATATTTCCGTACAGTTGAAGAGCTTACTCTTATAAAACCTTAATTGATTACATACTCATATTGAATTATGTTCTCATAACTGGGATGTGTAACAATTATGTTTTAACTTTTTTCAATGAAAAATAGTCCCCACACTTGTATATGTAGAAATTTTGCTTCCATTATTTTTAATATTTATTTAATGGCATTTTATTTTAGCTATTACAAGTAGTAGATGAATAAATGCGATTTTTTGCTAAAATATCCAACTTTTATATTGAGCAGAAGTCTCTTTGTTCATCCCACCTATCTCTTAGTTCTTAAAAGTTTGTATATAAGTTACATAAGTCTGAATGTTTTTTTTCTTTTTTGTAATATCTAACCTATTATTAGTAAAATGATCTTTATTATTAAATCTAAAAGCCACTGAAATACATAAGTGCTGGGCTTTTTCCTAGACTTTTCTGGTCCGCTTTTACATAAGCATCACTAACATAATGGTATACATACTGGGTGATGGAATACACATGACATGAAAGCAAGAGGGGAGGGGAACCAGCAAGAAGAGGGCAGAGGGGATTGGATAGAGCAGTGGAAGAGACAAAGTATAATAACATATGTATGTGAAAATGGCATAAAGAAACCCATTGTTTTATATGCTAACTTTAATTTTAACTTAAAAATGTTTGCTTGAAGTTAGTGATGTTCTTTAGATGTAGATGTTTCTTTGTGGGATAATTTTTAATTATTAACATAATTTCTTAAAGTAGAGCTATTCAAATTTTCTACTTTTCCTTGATTCCCGTTAATAATAATTTGTGATGTTCTAAGAGTTTGTCCATTTTATCTGTGCTGTCTAACTTGGCATGTAGTTGCTCATGATACTTTTTTTAAACTTTTTATTTTTATTGATAGCTTCCATAATTATAGACCATAAACCATTATGATTTCCTCTCCCCCACCCTCATATCATTTCCCCCTCTCAATTAGTCTCTGTTTTGTTTTGGTGTCATCATCTTTTCCTCCCATTATGTGTAGATATTACCAGACACTGCAAAATCATAAATATCAAGGCCATTTTGTGTCTGGAAGTTTGTATCATAAGCAGTCCTACCCTTCCTTTTGTCTCTTACAATCTTTCCGCCACCCTGAGCCTCAGGAAGTGTGGTAGAGATGTCCCAGTGCTGAACACTCCACTGGCATTTCTTCTCAGCACTATGATGTCTTTTGCATTATTCCAGTGATCACCACCATCTGAAAAAGAGAAGCTTCTCAAGCCAAAAGTGAGAGTAGCATTGTTATATGGGTATGAACATTTTAAAAAAGTGCTTGTAAGGCAATTTGGTTGGCATAGTTATATGCATTTAGTCAGACAACAGCAGGTGTACTACCCTAGGGCTCATGACCTCTTCCACTGTAGGGTTTTTACTAGGTCTTCAGTACCAGGCATGCTTTCCCTCCTGTGGAGCAGGCCTCCAGTCCAATTAGAGAGCAATTGGTTTCCCTCACAGTAGATGTACCACTATTGCCCCAGTTGGCCCATTTGGCCTGGCTGGCCAGTCAGTCTTAAGGCTTGCAAGGTCCACTGCTGTTCACTACCATTGATGATTTCTCTCTCCCATAGGGCTGCATACAGCCATAGCTTTATCAGCTTTCTGTCAGCTACTTCCTATCTCTGTGGATGGACCTTTTCTGGATATTTTGTCTACATGACACATTTCATTTGATTATTGGTTTTGCATTAAGGTCATTTCTCAACTTTTTCACAGCCTTTTTACCAAAGTTGGGTGTTACCCACATGTGTAATTTTCTAGTGAGCCAGCGATTTGTGGAGCCCATCTATGAATCCGGCTGTGGCTTTCTCATTTCAGGCTATCTCTATAAAATGTCCAGGCTGCCTCAACTTGAGCTACAACCTTAGTTTTGAATTGCTACAGATTTTCCTGCCCGTTTTTGTTGCCAAGCCCACCACTTTCCGCAGCAGAGCTGTTGGCTTTTACAAACTACCAGTGAATTGATTTTAGTTCTTATGGTACAGAGTTACAGGTTTTGTAGCTTATGGCTAGTGAAACTACAGATCTCTTACTCGTTGGTAGGGGCCTCTCTCAACTTCTTAAGCTGAATATGGGGCTCATGAAAAGATTGTCAACAGTAAAAAGTTTCCGAATGTGCAATGGCTCTCAAGTAATTCAAAAACAAGCACATAATGAATCTACAGTGGTGCTGGCCTTGCCCAGGTCACATCATGTGTCTTCACCATAGCCTTGGTTCTAAACATACAACATGTGTACTTTGCATACATTGCACACGCCCCATGCCATACAGTGCCAACCAGTGCTGTCTGAAACAGCTTAGTCAGATGCGAGACTGTTGTATTTTAGGAACTGCAGTTTTTTTATTGTATATTCAAAGTTTTCTGCTCTTATAGAAACATAATGACTTAATTGTGAAAACAAAAATTTTTTAATAATTTCCTACTGTCATTTCTCATGTTGTAAGCTACCAAATTCATTTATCTTTGGATTGTATTGTTAGAATGTTTAATTTTTGAAATTGCTATTTAAGTTTCTTACGTGGATTTCATTTTTAAAAAATGTTCAATGACTTCTGGTTTGGAAAGGATTTCCCCCTAAAATTTGAAATGGCCTTACACATATTTCTGCCATTTTGTATAACATATTTATGTGAAGCAGCATGCTCAGCATTGGCGATTATAAAATCAAAATATCAACTCTGAAAAGTATTGAAGATCATATATTCTTTCTAAGTGTTGAATTACAGGCTTGTGTCATCAAGCTCAGACAAAATTTTGGATGTGTGAAAAGAGAGAGTCACTGAAAAGCTATGGGTCCAATACTTGTTCCTCAGAGTATTTCATTTTTAAGTATTTCTCTTTATGGAGGTTATCTTGAAATAATTATATTTATAGTTGTTTCTAATTATATGAAACTATAAATTTATAAAAATTGTAGATTTGACTCTAATGATATGTATAAATAAAATAATCAAATTTTATCACAGGTTTCGTCTTGATATATATAGATGTCTGGCGAGTCCAGCTCTTATAATGTTAACGGAAGAAGATCCAATTCTTAGAGCATTTGAACTTAGTGCTGATTTAAAAGAACTAAGCCTTGTGGAGGTGGAATTCAGGTGAGAATGAATGCACATTATAAGTTATGCAATGTCTTTTGCTTTAGGATATTCTATTTGGATATGTTAAAAGTATGAATTAAAATTTACATTTACTTACCTATAATCCAAAATGACCATGTCTTGTTGCTGCTTGGAGTTTTCCTAGTGCTATTTAGTTCACTTCTCCCGTGCCCTCTGGTCTTCTGTAATCATCTGAACATCCCAGGCCAGCTGTGATATTCCTCTATGATACAGTTCCTTCAGTGCCCTCTGAGAAGAAGGAGTTAAGATTTCCCACCAGCCCCTACTGCAGAGTTTTGACAGGGATCTGTACCCACATTTTCTGTCATGTATAGCTCTTGTTGGAGCCTTGTGTGCTATCCCTCAAGTGACTTGGCGAGTGTCGCAGTCAGCCACACACCGCTGGAATGAATCTTCAAACCAGGCACAATTTGGGGGAGGAAAGTATTTATTTAAGCTACAGATCCAGGGGAAGTCCCATAAAAGTGAAAGAGGCTGGCCCTCTTTCACAGGTCCAAGCAGAGAGAGAAACCCATCACCTATACCACACACACAATAGCAAACAGACAGGAAGACCAAAGAGAATTTCTTCTCCTTTATATAGCCTTAGGGTGGAGTCTTACAACCCTTCCCTAGACTTAGTGGCTTCCCGAGTCTCTGGAATTTCCTTCCTCCACTGCCCACACAGGAAAGAATGTTTACTTCTAGCTCCTTTGAGCTTCTTTACATCCTGCCCCTTGCTGAGAGGCTGCCTTCCTGTAAACATCCTTAGAGACCCACCCAAGATTACTTGAAAAGTCAAGTTGACAACAAAACTTAACCATGACAGTTTCCTCCCTCACATGCAAATAAATAAACAAAAATTTAAAAAATATATATGAACCAAAATATCTTTTCAATATTAGTAGCATAATTGTATTATAGATTATTATTTTTAAATCCTCTAGGTAAAAATTATTTAAGAATACTGAGTACATAGCATAAAATATTATTTCTGTGATTTATGTGAGTAATATAAAAGGAAATTTTAGCTATACAGAGAATAAAAGCAAATGAGTTAAGTGAAGAATTAATTAACAAATATTATAAGAATTTTTAGTGATATAAATTTATATACAGGTATATTTTGCTCATATAAAATTATCCGTATGAGGGCTGGAGAGATGGGCGAGTGGTTAGGAGCACTTCTTGTACACATGAGAGCTTGAGGAGGCCTGAAAGATCATTCAGATTCCATCCCCAGGAACCACATGAACAGCTGGGCATACCACATCTGTCTGTAACTCTAATCTTGTAGGAAAGCAGAAACAGAGAACTACTGAAGCTCACAAAAACACAAAAGACTCTGGCCAGCTCAGATAAGAACTTGTTGAAGAGCAATGGAAAAGAATAACCCACTTTCTGCTACAGGCACCGCAGGCAAGCAAGTGGGGCACATACACATGCACACACACATAACCAGATGCACCACATCACACACACACAAGCAAAAAATAAAAATAAGTATTATCAGTATAGGATAATTAATTGTGTCATAGTTTGTAACCAAGCTTTGGAGAATTTATTTACCAGTAGGGTCCTATAATTGTCAACAGAAAAAGACTTCACACTTTAAATAGCTCTTTCAGAATTAAAATGTTACTTAGAAAAATAATTTCTACTGAATATAGCTTAATTGGAAGGTAGAAACGACATTCATAATAGTTGACCACTGTATTTTATAGGAATGATTATGAGGAACTAGCCCGTCAGTGCAAAATGTTTGCTAAAGATTTGCTTGCACAAGCGCGGAATTCACGTGAACTGGAAGTCATCCTAAACCACACATCTAGTGATGAACCACTTGACAAACGGGGACTTCTAGAGGAAAGAATGAATTTAAGTCGTCTAAAACTTGCTATCAAATATAACCAAAAGGAGGTATGACACTTTCTGCGATATATTTTAGTTAATTTCTCTACCTTGATCTAGTGACTTAAAACAAAGTCACTATCCTATCTGGGTTAAGAGCCTAGCTTTGCTTCATAAATCTTATGCCATTAGGAAAGTTACTGAATGAATGCATCTAAGTTTTCAGTTTAAGAATTAAGAATATGGGGGCTGGAGAGATTGCTCAGTGGGTAAGGCACTTGCCTCCAGTGCCTAAGGTCCCGGTTCAATTCCCCAGGACCCACATAAGCCAGACCCACAAAGTGGTGGCCCTGGTGTGCGCTCTCTCTCTCTCTCTCTCTCTGTATCTCTCTGCTTGAAAATGAATAAATAAAATATTTAAGAAAAAAAGAATTAAGAATATGTATTTAACCAGATGTGGTGGTGTATATGTGTAATCCTTGGCCTCAGGAAGCTGATCCAGGAGGATAAGTTAAAAGGTCAGCATGGGGTAAGTTAGGAGAACTTGTCTTGGGGGGGATAGACTTAAAAGGTTCAGCATAGTGAGTATTACCACTAAGCATGTTGCTATTATTTTTAATAATTGGTAGTTGCTATCATTTTTCACAATCATTATTAAGTATAATATTGATTTAATGTATTTCCTAAATGATAGTTGCACAGGTAAACTTTGTATTTTATGTCATAGGTCTATTTTAATAAAATGATAATAAGTAGCACTTTCTATTGTAATAGTAATTTGTATTTGAAGATAACTTGTCACATTATATTCCTGATTCTTATTTGTAGTTCTTTGTGATATGTAAAGATAGAAAGGCACACGATAAAACGAAGGTGAATCTGACTCCTCTGACATTATCCCTTTCTAGTAAGGGAAATAACCATTTCCACTCCCCATGCATACACAGTCACATGATTCAGGAACTTGAAGGCAGGAAGGCATCTTAAATTTCATTTTTTGAGATAACTCACTATTGGTATTCATATTTAGATAATGCTAATGATGCTATTTAGGCAATGTTTCTAAGATTCCTTATATTCTTTATTAACATAGATATTAGAATCAGATCTGCTTACCAAATTTATATTAGAAAAGTGGGACCTAAAATTGATAATGGTAAATGGCAATATTCCAGACCTTTGGTACCAAGAGCAGGGTTTTTTTTTTATTATTATTGGCAATATTCTGGACCTTTGGTACTAAAAGCAGAGTTTTTTTTTTATTATTTGAAACTATGACCCTTATAATAAATTGTGACAGGAAATTATAAGAATTTTTTAATGTTTATTTTAAAATGTCCTAAATAGGCCATTTCTAGGTCATTATATCAAATTCTGTGCTTTTTGTACTACAGGTTTCTTGCTCAAGGTGAAACATTTATTGGAAAAATATTAAGTGCAAGAATTTAGATCAGAGCCAGTGTGCTGATGCATGCCTATGGTCCTAGTACTCAGAAGGCAGAGGCTGGAGGGTTTTGAATTTGAGGACAGCCTGGACTACAGAGGGAGACCTGTCTCAAAAAATATTTATTTTTTGGGCTAGGGAAATGGCTCTTGTTACAAAAGCACGAGTTCCTAAGTTTGGATCCTCAGAACCCATGTAAACCCAGGTACAGTGGTTTATTATCTCTGTACACCTACAGATGAGATGGGTGACAGAGACGTGAGAATTGCCTGGAAGCTCGTGGGCCAGCTAACCTGGGAAATCCATTAGTGAACAAGAGACCCTGCCTCAAACAAGGTGGAAGGCGAGGGCATACCCAAGGATGTGCACTGGGTCACATGTGCCTGTAGTCTCATATGAAAACACACACACACACCAAAAATTTAAGATTATCTATTTATACTTTGATGATATGAAATCTGATTACATTCTATCTTGTGTTATTAGGACACTAAGTTATATTTCACAAGAGCAATATATTGGGCAAATATTGCCAGTTAAATTTATAAACTGAGAAGCTTTTTAAAATGTCCATAAATTAATTTCTGTATTTGAACTAGAATTTGCCTCTTATTTGAGAATATTTTTCTGTTCTTCTCACATGAAATACACTTTTGACATGTTTAAGAGTATCTTTAATGGCTCGGGCTTGTAATTCCAGCTACAAAGGCTGAATGAAGCAGGAGGATCACAAGTTCAACTCTGTCTATACTAGAGTGAGTTCAAGATCAGCCTGGTAACTTAGTGAGACCCTGACTCAAAAAAAAAGAGGAACTAAGGATATGGCTAATGGTAGAACATTTGCCTAGCATGTGTGAGGCTCTAGGTTCAATCCTCAGTACTGTATTAAAGAGTAGCTTTAATATGTTTTAAGTAATTCTCAAGTGTTTCATGGAATATGTATAGATCTGATATATAAACACTTTGTTAACATAAAATGTTGTTTTCTAACAACCAAAGTCAGCAGTTTGAGACCAAAAACATCCAAAGATTAATTAGTGCTGCCTTTTTATGAAGTGTATATTTTAACTTGAAAGTTTTATAAATATTATGGGAAGTATCTTTTGTACTGGTTTATAAAGCTTATAATAGTTTTCAAATGTGACAAAAAGGACATTAGATTGATAATACTGGAACAAGGCAGTATTTTAAGGACTTATTGAGTCACAACTTTATGAGTACCTACTATTATCCATATGTTAGAAATGAGGAATTTGAGGCTTAGAGAGGTTTAAAAACTTGCTCAAGGTCATTTAGTCATTGGCAGAGCCCAGATTTTTAGGTGATCAGGCTCCATAGTCTATAGTCATAACCTCTACATTGGTATTAGTTGTAAGATTTGTTTACTATTAAGTTTTTAAATATTAATCAATTTTAGCTTATAGGTTTCATTTTGCTATTTTTTATTATCTTAATTATTTTTACTTATCCTCCTATCCCATTTTCCCTGAGTGCTGTCCTCAGTGGGGTTATTGGCGTTCACTGTTGGGTAGGTAACTAAGGACTCAGTGAGTCTCTGTGGGGTACAGGGCTGTGCCTCAGGATATCTCTACCCACCCTGTGGCTCTTACAATCTTCTTGCCCCCCTCTCCTTCAATTGTGTCTGAGCTTTGGTGGTCTGTTAGCAGTCTAGTTTAGTGTTGAACTCTCTGTAGCCTCTGGGTTTCCAATTCAATGTGTTTGATTTTTGTTTTTATGTGTTTGTATCTCCTTTTCAGTTTGTTTCCCAGTCTAACTGCCAGCAGTTCCTGAACACCGTTTGGTTTGGACAAATGTCAGGTTACCGACGTAAGCCTACCTGTAAGAAGATAATGACTGTTTTGACAGTTGGCATCTTCTGGCCAGTTTTGTCACTGTGTTATTTGATAGCTCCCAAGTCTCAATTTGGTAGAATCATTCATACACCATTTATGAAATTTATTATTCATGGAGCCTCATACTTCACGTTCCTACTCTTACTAAATCTGTATTCCCTTGTTTACAATGAGGATAAGAAAAACACAATGGGGCCAGCCCTTGAGAGAATAGACTATCTGCTTATACTGTGGATTATTGGTAAGTATTAAGTACATTCTAAAGAGCTTGTCTTGATTTTGCCTATTAATTATCTTTTGCTTGGTGGCATTATGAATATGAAATCCAATTTGCATTTTAAACTTTTTTTTCAGAGCAAGAATGTGAACATTTCCATGATTGTTGAAAGTTGAACTAATACTTTTTACAAAGATGAATATTCTTGAACTTGTTATATTTAATATTATTTAAGTACATGGAAGCTTAAAATTTTATTCTTGGACTATGTTGTTCATGATTGTTAAACAAAATTTTTTTTACAAGTTAGCTATTCTCTCATACCATTTGTTTTCCTACTAGAAACTTTCGTAGTTATAGTTTACTTTATTCCTGTCATGGTTTGATCCAGGTGTCCCCCACAAACAAATGAATGTGCTCTGATAGATCGATCCTCAGCTGATGGCAATTCGGGAATTAGAACCTCACTAGAGTTGTGTTGTTGGGGCGGGCTTATGGGGGTTATAAGCCAGCTCCCCCTTGCCAGTATTTGGCACACCTTCCTGCCGCTGTTTTTAGTGCTGTGGCAGAGGTGATGTCCAGCCCGCTGCTCATGCCATCGTTTTCCCTACCAGGATGGAGTCTCCCCTCGAGTCTGTAAGCCAAATAAACCCATTCATCCATAAGCCACTTTTGCTTGGATTCTTCCTGCGCAGCAACTAGAAAGCTGACCACAACAATTCCTATCATGGAAATGTTATTTAAATTTAGATTTAAATAGTACCCATATGATTTATTCTATAGGTCAGATTTTTCATTCTATAGGTCAGAATTTTGAAATGGAAACCTAGTCTCTCTAGAAATGATAGGATTTTTGTTATCTCTTATTTGTTTGAGTTTTGTTTTGTTTTTTTCAAGATAGGGTCTTATTTTAGTCCAGGCTGACCTAGAACTCACTCTATAGTCTCAGACTGGCCTCAAACTCACAACAATCTTTCTACCTCTGCCTCCCAAGTGCTGGGATTAAAGGCATGCATCAACATGCCTGGAAGAATTTTTAAGAAAATAAAATATTTTCATTTTCTGACAACTGTTAATTATTAACATTTTAGGACTTGAGAGATGAGTTAGTGGTTAAGGCGTTTGCCTTCAAAGCCTAATGACCCATGTTCAATTCCCCAGTACCCATATAAAGCCAGATGCACCAAAATGCCTCATGATTCTGGGATCATTTGCAATGGCTAGAAGCCCCGGTGCATCCCTTCTCTCTCTTTCCTTGGAAATAGGTAAATAAATGAATAGATAAATAAATAAAATATTAAAAATAAATAACTTGAATGACATTCAGTGGATCATTAACTCCCCTTAACATATTTTTTTGTGAAAGGATAAAGAATTGGGATGATCTTTTTAAGACATTTCCTTTACTGTCCTTTGTATCATCAACATTGCTTTTCTTAGCATTTCTCTTATGCTCATCTATTACTTGCTATGAAGCAAGGGAATACTAAAATATAGTCTTTCTATATGGTCATGAAGTATAGATTATATTTGCCTTTTGATTACTGGATCCTTAATTGTTTTAATTATTATATAATTTGATAAGTTATTTTACAATGTCCACTTTTAGTTTTCCTTCAGCTATAAAAATAATATTCATATATTAACATTTTAATTTGAAAATCACTTGAATTCAAGTAACTTGAAACCTATATAGTTTTACTTTCTGCAATATTCAATCTATAATACATTAATTGTAAAGTTAGGCAAAGTAAAATGAATACACATCTAAACTCCAGGTTAAAGAGAATTGAGCATTTTCTTTTGTTAGTATTTTCCTGCATTTTTTGTTAGTATTTTCCTGCATTTTTGTTAAGATTTAATTTTTTAATTTAAGAAATGATTTATACATTTCATTATTGTATATATCTTTCCAGTGTAAATTTTGTTTATATATTACATAGGTTATAAGGAATTTATAGGAAGAGCCTTCCTTTGATTTATTCATGCTATTTATAAAAGATCCATTGTGGTGATTTGAATTAGGTATCCCTCATAAGTTTATGCTTTGAGTGCTTAATTCCCAGCTGATGACAATTTGGGAGGTGGAGCTTTGTTGGAGGAGGTATATCACTGGGGGTGGACCTTGAGGTTTATTTCCCCTTGTTTGCCCATGTTAGTCAGCTCACTCTCCTGCTGCTATTGTCTGCTTGATGTTGGCCAGGAGCTGATGTCCAATCTCTGTTCATGCTACGTTTTTCCCTGCCATCATGAAGTTTCCCCTTGAGTCTGTAAGCCAAAATAAACCCTTTCCTCCAAGTTGCTTTTGATTGGGTGTTTTCTGTCAGCAATAAGCAGGTAACTGCATTATCTGTATACATATGCTTTAGTCTTAAATGAAACTTGATAGCATTATCTATAAGTTACTACTTTGTAGTAAGAAGGAATTTTCAAGGGGTATAAATTCAGATTCAATCAAGAGTCTGTGTCCCTTTTTATATAACCTTGATTTTTATAATAATGCTAAAAATTGTGGGTATTTTCTCCACTTACTGTTTGATTAATTTTCTGACTATATTCTGCCTCATGATAGGAATACATATAAGTAAGCCAGTAAAATTCATAGAAGTGTTTCACTTTTCTCAACACAGTTGAGAAAACAGATCTGAATAAATTTTTCCAGAATAATAGCAAGAATATCCTTTTCCTTAGTTTGTTTTTGTTATAACATACTAAAACAGCTATTGCAAAACATATTTTTTAAAAATATACTGTACCTACCCTGTCCAAGCATAGGAACAAACAGATATAGTCCTTGTACTCATTGAGTTAATAATCTAAGTAAGAAAAAAATAGACAAAAGAGCAACAGCAAAAAGAATAAAGGAGGGCATTATTCCAGTTGAAGGTATGGAAATATTCATTAGACTATGCACAGCCATATGGGCCAGGTTAAGCAATTTTGACTTTATACAAAGAGCAATGGAAAACTATCAAAGGTTTTAAGTAGTTAAATGATATGATTAGTTTGTGTTTTGGAAAGATCATTCTGTCTGTAGTGTGAAGAATGATGTGAGTTAGGAGAATAGGGCCATGGCAAGAATAGATGGAGGGAGACTTAGGCTTTTTGTTGCTATGACAAATACCTGAGAGAAACAGTCTAAAGATGGAAAGATTTGTTTCATCTCACAATTTCAGAGATTTTATTGCACAGTCATTGTTTTCATTGTTTCTGGGTTCAGGATGAGAAAGACTATCATGGTGGAAAACATGTGGCAGATCAGAGTTTACGCTTACCTCATGGCAGTCAGGAACAAAGGGCTATGGACAAGGTATGACCTTCGAAATGCCCTGTTTCTTAACGTTTCACCATTCCCAAAATGGTTCCATCAGCTGAGGACCAAGCCTTCAACACATGAGCCTGAAGGGAAATTCAAATCATAACAGACTAATGAGACTGTTGTAATAATCCAAATGAAATTTTATGATGTCCTGGATTAGAGTGGCTTTGATAGGAAAACAGAATGGAAACGAATTATGAGATATTAACATAGTAAAGACAGCAGGACATGGAAATGCTTAGTACATGTAAGTATGAAAGAATTATAAGGAAAAGGAGATTACTAAACACCATTGATAATCTTATATGGAAACATTGACAGTTGGTGGGAGGGTAGATCTTCAGTATAGTTTTGGATGTGGCATGTAGGCAAAACTTTTGGGAGATCAATGAGAGATGTCGTGGCAGATAATTGAACGACATAGTATGGAGTTCAAGAAAAAGTCCAAGCCTGAGTCAGATATGTGTAGCTTTCTTCATATAGGTGGTGTATGAAACTGTGGGAATAGATGCAACACAGAGAAAGTATAAAATGGGAACAAAGGGCCAGAGATCAACCTTCAGGAGTATCAAGAGGACTGGGATTGCTGCTTACTCATTCTTAAGACAAACAGAGGCCCAGATGAATAGAACATTAATTATGTGGCAATGGCATTGCTTGTAGTGACTTGAAAGTATTTTGTCAGCACCATTTTTGGTCTATTTTGCACAGTCTACCTTATAAATTTGAACTGTATTCAGTATATAAGCTTTATTTTGGAGCAGATAAACTAGCTGACAGTGGTCCTCACCAGTCTTTCATGTCTCTCTTTTTTGACCAGAACTCTTCTCTGAATTATACAGTATCTTTTTGTCAACAGTTTTATTTAGCTATAAATTTGCATTTTATAGGAATAAAGCATTTTCATGGCTTAGTGTTTTCATGTTTAAAAAAAATAAATCTGCCGGGCGTGGTGGTACACGCCTTTAATCCCAGCACTCCGGAGGCAGAGGTAGGAGGATCACCATGAGTTCGAGGCTACCCTGAGACTACACAGTGAATTCCAGGTCAGCTTGGGCTAGAGTGAGACCCTACCTCAAAAAAACCAAAAAAAAAAAAAAGTCTAATGTTTTTGTTTGGTGATATTTTATAAATAAAGATTTGCACTGTGTTGTTTATCAGGATCTAGGATTAGACAATGATTTAGGTTATCCATGAAGAGTGTTTAAGATTTCCTGCTATAGTCCTGGGATAAAGTTGAACAAGATGGATTCTCAGAAGTTTTCATCCCTTTTCTCTTCCACAAATAAAACAATGTTTCGATTGATAAATTGTTCCCTGCCAGGGTATATTTAACATTTTAAAGCAGTTGTTGTCATTAATTTTGAGTAAAATCTTACCAAGTAGGTTTTTCTGTTAGATTGGCATTTTTTGTGGTTTGTTGCTGCATAAAATATTAGTACTACATCTTTTTAAAAAATATTTTATTTATTCACTTTCAAGCAGAGAGAGAAAGAGAGAGAGACAGAGAGAGAGAGAAAGCGAGCACTAGGGCCACCACCTTGTGGGTCTGGCTTATGTGGGTCCTGGGGAGTTGAACCCGGGGCCTTAGGCACTGGAGGCAAGTGCCTTAACCGCTGAGCCATCTCACCAGCCCTAGTACTACATGTTAAGATGCATTAAGATATTGGGAACAAAAGTTTCCAAGAAAGCTTCATGAATTTCACTGAGGAATTATTCTGCCTATTGGTTAGCAGAGTATGATTCCAATTGTTTTAATTTTATATTTAGCACACTCTTCACATTACTTTATATTCTCCTTTGATGTGTCTTGATGAAGGAGTGAACTCTAACTATCCTGGGCAGTTGTTCTGTTCTCTGGTACTCTTGGAAATATATAACTACAGAAGACCTTCTGTGCAAAAAAAGGAAAGATTTTGTTTTTGGTTTGGTTGTTTTAATTTTTGCATATTCATTTAGCAAAAAAAAAAAAAAGAATTCTTTCTGAACACCAAGCACTATTCTGAACATATATGAGATCGCTATTAGTAAAATGAAGCCTTTCCCTTGAAAAACATTTACAAAATAAGGGAAGATAATCAATTGATAATAACCTAGCAAATAATGATATTTTAGTAATAATTACTACAAAAGAAAGTAAAAGCAGAGTTGGGGGTGTTGAAAGTGGAAGCTATGGGATTGCAGTTTTTCAATAATCAGGGAAGGTGGTGAGCAGAGATGACAAAGTTAACCAAATGGATATCATGTGAGGAATTTACAGATAGCCTTGGTGTAGCAGTCAGCCACATGCCACTGGCATGAATCTTCAAACCAGGCACAGTTTGGGGGAGGAAAGTATTTATTGAAACTT
Organism: Zapus hudsonius; assembly: GCA_004024765.1. NCBI lineage: Eukaryota > Metazoa > Chordata > Mammalia > Rodentia > Dipodidae > Zapus > Zapus hudsonius. The sequence goes on along the minus strand of PVHP010002902.1, from coordinate 8,290 downwards.
CAGATTGAGGGGAAGTTCCGTAACAGCGAATGAGGCTGGCCCTCTTTCACAGATCCGAGCAGAGAGAAAAACCCATTACTTATACCACACCACACACAAAACAGCAAACAGGCAGGAGGGCCAAGGAGAGAACTTCTTCCCCTTTATATAGCCTTAGGGTGGGGTCTTACAACCCTTCCCCAGACTTAATGGCTTCCTGAGTCTCTGGAATTTCCTTCCTGCATGGCCCACACAGGAAAGGATGTTTACTTCTAGCTTCTTTGAGCTTCTTTACAATCCTGCCCTTTGCTGAGAGGCTGCCTTCCTGTAAACATCCTCAGAAACCCACCCAAGATAATTAAAAAGATCAAGTTGGCAACAAAACCTAACCATCACATGTGGAGAACCAGTGTAAAGTTCAGTGTAAAGGAGTTGTATGTATTCAAAGAATAATGTAGAAGCTAGGAGGCCAACATGACTAAAAAGTTGGTGAAAGGAAAAATTAGTGGGAGATAAGGTAAGAGAAGAGGGATCATAGGGTCTTGTAGGTCATTGTAAAGACTGGTTTTGACTCTACATCAAACAAGACTTGGGAAAGGTGCAATACCCACTATGCGCAGTTAGTCGCAGTGTCTTGAATTCTGATATTTACACTCACAGGCACCGTAGGCTTATACCTGTAACCAAGCTTACTTAGCTTTGTAAACAGATACAAGGCAGAAAACACCATGACAGCATGATAACTTCAAATATATCTTTGTTAAGTATCCTTCCAAAGGTCTCAAGGCAGGTTCCCAGCCCCAAAGTAAGCATTTTCAGTTGTGTGAAATAAAGTGGCAATATGCCAAGTCCAGTAGGAACTGCATCTAGTAAGAGTTACATGCCTCAAAATCCAAGAGGATAGAGGCACACTGGAAAGATGTCACATACAGACGCTTGTGGGGAGCTGTTATTGTGCCTTAAACTGCGTCAACATTTGTTTTGAAGGTCTCTGTCCTTCCTCCTACTAACCAATGCTAAGTTCCTATTTCTCTGCCAAACTTTCTCTCTCCTGCCTGCAGGTTTCCTCCTAGAGATCACATGACTCTTGCTGTGGCCAGGTTACCTAGCAACCTGGTTATGCTAATTCCTAAGTAACTGCCCATGCATCCCCCTCCCCCCCGAAAAGATATTTAAGTGCTGCCTGCTTTGAAATAAATGGGTTTTATCGGAATATCGTCTTGCCCCTCTTTGCGCCTCTTGTTCCCCTCTCATTCTCACCCCCTCTCTAGAGCCTTCTCTGATGGACCTGCTGGCCGGGACAGACGTTGAGGCCCATGTTTCTCAATGTGCTTTTATACAATCCTGTTCATGTAAACCTTCAGACTGAGTTCACTCACACTCCTTCCAGTGTGATGTAGTTTTCCAATAAATAGTCATGTTAGGTTTTGTAACAGGATTGAACACAGCTGACCTTCCTTTATTTCCCATGGAGAAAGTGTGGGCATGGCATTGAGCCTTTCTCCATTGGGAGCTGGTTAAGAAGTTGTTTTATTTTTCCTTGTTTTTTTGAGACAAGATCTCATGTTGTGCTATAGCCTGAAACTCACTACATAGACCAGTTTGGGTCAAGCTTGTGGTAGTCTTCCCACCTCTGCTTCCTGAGTGCTAGTATTATAGACATGCAACACTATGCCCTTCCTAAAAGGGTTTTTTTTTTCTTTTTCTTTTTCTTTTTTTTTTTTTTGGTTTTTCGAAGTAGGGTCTTGCTCTAGTCCAGGCTGACCTGGAATTCACTCTGTAGTCTCAGGCTGGCCTTGAACTCATGGTGATCCTCCTACCTCTGCCTCCCGAGTGCTGGGATTAAAGGTGTGCGCCACCATGCCCGGCAGAAGGGTTTTGAAGAACAAAATAACAATTGTATTTTAAAAGCATCACTCTGTGTTAAGGATAGATTTTAGGGACATAAAGGAGAAAGTATGGAGAACAGATTTCCATAATCTAGCAAGAGAGGATGTGGCTTGAGTTAAAGTGGTTGTAAGATGGATCAATTCCTAAATATAATAGAAAAGCCAGCAGGATTGCTTTTTCCTTGAAGATTAAGATTGACCAAGTACAGTGCAGTACCGAAGTGGGGACATGTGCAAGCACTGTGAGGTTAGGAAAGAGACATCTCAACAGAGAAGCAGTGCCTGTGGAAGTGGAGTTTAGAGGAGAGGCTTGGTGACAGACATTATTATGTAAATATAAATACACAACTCTGAGAGTCTATGTTAGATGATGGATTTAAAGCCATCAAACTGATGAAATCACTAAGTAGTGAGTATGAATAGTGAGAAGAATCAGGACTGCACCTATTGTGTGTACATGCATGTCTCTGCGTGTTTAGCACCAACTTATTTATTTGTTTTCTTAGCTTGTTTTACGTCACTTAACATCTTATTCCAGCCAATATGAGACTTAAAATTATTTTACTCAAGTCATATGAAACCTAAGATTATTTTCTTTCACATTTTAAAGGTTTTTTTTTTCACTTAAAGGTTCTTGTTTGTTTTCCCCCTTTGGAATAAGGCTATAGCTACCCCAAGAGCTACTTCTTCATTTGATATTTTGACTCTAAAAGTATAGTTTAGTTTATTAGATTAAGATATTATTTTATTTGTGTTCTTTTTTAGGGATGATTTGGTCAGACATCAAGAGACTCTGGTATGAAGGGCTGGAAGACTTCTTAGAAGAATCTCGTAATCAACTCAGTTTTGTTATGAATTCCCTCTATTTGGCAACTTTTGCTCTCAAAGTAGTTGCTCACAATAAGGTGACTATGTATTATGTTAATTGAAGTTATAGAAGTTAATTAAAATTTTTTTTTAATTTTAAAAAATAGAAGAACCAAGTAATACTTAGCTATGTAACTCAGTTATATAGGTTCAAATCTGTGGTATGTTTTCAGTTTAAAATAATCAATACTTTAAAGAGTACCAAATGTCTAATCTCCAAGCCAAGTTCTTTTAGCTTATTCACCTACATATTCTTGAGATGAGAATGCAAAGAAACTTAAAATGATTAGTGTTAGATAACTTTATATTAATCTGAAAGATCTTACATTGATGGAATTCACTGTATAGTGTTTTATACCAACAAGTGATGATTATTATTTTATCTATTCATTTTCAAGCAGAGAGATACAGAGAGAGAGAGAGAGAGAGAGAGAGAGAGAGAGAGAGAGAGAGAGAGAATGTGAGCGAGAGCTCTCCAGGGCCACCACCTGTGGGTCTGGCCTATGTGGGACCTGGGGAATTGAACCCGGGGCCTTAGGCACTGGAGGCAAGTGCCTTAACCACTGAGCCATCTCTCCAGCCCATGATTATTATTTTTATGGCTTTAAAAAGAATTGTTTTTATTCAGAATTTGATAAAACACTAACTAAGACTATAAGATGTCTTATAATTTGAACATTGTGGAAGAAGGGGCGGAAAGATTGTGTGAGCCACAGGGTGGAAAGGAGTATCCAAAGGCACTGTCTCCCCCCCCCCCAGTGACTGCTGCATCCATAACCCATAGCCCCATGGTGAATCCCAGGAACCTCACTGAGGAGGCCCTCAGTAGAATGGGGACACGGAGGAGGGGATCTAAAGGGATAATTTGAGGGGAATGAGCCCAACATGTGATTCGTCCATATAACATAGTTTCTAATTAATAAAAAGAATTAAAAGAAAGATTTACCCTCTCATGCTGAGGACATGGCTTAGTGGTTAAAGATGCTTGCTTACAAAGCCTGGGGTTCAATTCCCTAGCCACCTAAGTATAGCCAAATGTTTGGCATTCCATTTGCAGTGGCAGGAGATCCTGCCATTTCCCCCTTCACCCCCCAACACACACATACACGCAAACGCACACACAAATAAATAAAAATTTCAAAAAGATTTGCACTTTCCCAAGGCCAGAAAAATTAATGTTTACTATCTTTGTTTAGCCTTTAGTTTATAATTCTCTTAAGCTGTCATTCCAGGAACTAAAATATATAATATTCTCTGCTTTCTATTTATGGATTATAGAGAAAGCAAGTGATTCTGTCAGTTTATTTTATTTTAAAACTGTTTCCTTAACTGATCAATAGTATGCAACATATGAGTTAGACATGTTCAGTAACTAGAGTGTGAATTTATTGAGAAAACAAAACTTGGTCATAGGATTTTAGGGATGTGCAATATATGAGTTGCATTGCTTTTCAGAAAGATTACTTTAGTTCTAGAAGTGAATTCCTCTTACCCCAAACCAGACATTTTGAAAAGAAGAGGATACATCGTTACTCTCAAAGTGGCATCTAATCAACTGGCATGTTAATCTCAGGTAACTAGGACACGTGGATACTCCAAATCTAGGTGTAATGATGCAGTTTTTTACTTGAAAGGTTAAAAAAAAAGCTACTGTAGTTTGCTCTAATATCCCAAGTAAAAAGACTAGGTGAATTTAATATAATAGCTAATTAATTGACAGCATGCATGCTCGCAGTTTATATTATAGAAGTTAAGAAAATGAGATATTTCACTGATTAATAATTTAATTATAATTTTTTAAACTAAGAATTTCTGGAAAATCTCTTCACACAAAGTAAGTAGTATTATTTCATATATATAGAAGTTATATTAAAACATTGTTTCTATTAATAAAGAAATCCTTGGGGTTGGGGAATTGCTCAGTGGTTACAGGCATGTGCTTGAAAAGCCTACCAGCCCAAGTTCAGTCCCCAAGCCATCCATGTAAGCTGATACCCAAAGCAGTAGTGCAAACTTTTGACATTTGTTTGTAATGGCAAAAGGCCCTAGTGTGCCCATTTAGACCAACAGATACACACACACACACACAAACATACAATTGCATGCACATGTGCAATAAAAATAAATATTTAAAAATAAACAACTCTGTGAAACATAGATTCCCCCATAAGAAGACATAATTTAAAGTTTTTTACTTGCCTGTCACTTTTCTTTCTAACTCTAGTTTCATGACTTTGCTGATCGAAAGGACTGGGATGCATTCCATCCTACACTCGTTGCAGAAGGGCTTTTTGCATTTGCAAATGTTCTGAGTTATCTTCGTCTCTTTTTTATGTATACAACCAGCTCTATCTTGGGTCCATTGCAGGTAAGTAATTATAATTTTCTTAAAGAACATTTGTTAGATGTCATTATTATTATATCTTTCCACTTACTGTTCTCTCATGATGTCAAAACTAAACTTTGGCTGGATGTGGTGGTCCGTATCTGTAATGCCAGCACTTGAAAGGAGTATGCAGGAAGATCAGGAGTTCAAGGCCTTCTTTAGCTACGTAGTGAATTTGAGGCCAGCCTGGGCTATATGAGACCCTGTCTCAACAAAACAAAAGAAACCAATCCCGAATGACTTAAACTTTGCTTTTGAAAATAGAAGGATAGCATGTTCATCTACTTTGTTTCTGGCTCATTGATAACACTTTATTTCAGAAACTCAAATGTTATTAGACTGTTGTCCATTGGCATACTCCCTTCACTTCATGGACATTTATGTGTTTAAAAAATATAATTTAAATAAGAGAGTAACATAAAAGTATATGTTTTACCAAAATGAATTTCACACTTGAACTTAAATGATTTATATTATAAAAATGAAAGATCATATGCAAACAAAATAATCTTAATAATAATTTTGAAAGAAATAGTTTAATGCTGGACACATGACTCAGCATTTAAGCCTGCAAAGCCTAATGATACAGGTTCGATTCCCCAGTACCCACATAAAGCCAGATGCACAAAGTGGCACATGCATCCGCAGTTCATTTGCAGTGATTGGAGGCCTTGGCATGCCCGTTCTTTCTGTCTCTCTATTTCTGCTTGCAAATAAAGAAATAAAAATAATTTCAAAAAATGAAATAGTTTATTATTTTACTTTTAATAAAGAATAAGTGTGTAGATTAGAATGGCGTATTTAAAACTAAAAATTTCATAGAAATTTTGTGGTTTAGCTTTATACCTTATAGTACTTGATAGCTAAAGAGATTGAGCTTTTGCTACAATACAGGATTTGTCTGAAGTAGTCTGAATATTATGTGTGAAATTCCAAAGCTAAATAAAGCTAAAAAAATTTTGTCTCTATTAATCAAAGAAATGGCTCACAATTGGTTGAATTTGCCCCATAGAATTTAGTAGTTATTTTTGGAAGGTAGAATCAACCCTTCTAGCTCTGCCTAGTTATCCTATAGTTCTGATAGTCTGAGCAATATTCATTTTCTTTGGTAAGTCACAATTTACTGATAATTTTGATTATGTTTTATATTTCAAAGAAGACATTTAAATTAGACTCATTTACCTTCCATAAACAGGCATATAAATAAACTATGTAAGAAAAATCTTGATTTGATTACATTTATGCTATCATCCTGCAGTAGTATCTCTTAATGTTTACTTTCTTAACCAAGACTTTTGAAATGCTTTGAATTTACTTAGTTTATGACAGTGTAAGACTCTTTTGGGAATTCACATTGTATATTATTCCATTGAAGTCTTTGAGAAATAGGTAGAATTGTTTGACCTTGTTCAAGCCATCACTACCTAGATTTAACTTTATACCTGCTTTTGATGAAATATCCTTAGGTCTCTATACTTTTTCAGACTATGATATGTGAAACTGTGCTCACAGTGGTCTGTTATTCCTGGGTTTGCCACTAATATCATCTGCAAATTTATAAGTCAACAATATTTTGTATGCACCTTGACTTTTTTACTAGGTTTCTATACAGTAAAGATTTTTATGGACTTCTACAAGTGCTTAGAAAGGGGAAGTTAATAATATTTTGGAACAATCAGTTTCTTATCTATTTCTAGTCAAATTGGAGTAACAAAAGACAGGATTTACCCTACTGCCTAAAGTAATCAAAAAGGATTGGCCCAAATTACTGCTTTGGGAGAAAGTATAGGCTATCATACGGATGGGTGAACACAGTTAGAATTTGATAGAAATTCTGGGCTTAGGAGAAAGATATCTTTCGGAGTCCGGTAAGCCAAAAAAATTTTTTTAAAGCTACAGTTTACAGGAAATGATACTGGAGAAGAGAGCATGGGCAAAAATTCTAGAGATTTGCAGCTGGTCTCCTGTGAGTATTCAGCAGCATATCAGAATATTGAGATAAATATACTACCTTGGATAGGGAAAGAACCTTCTGACAGGTTTAATAGAAACAGTAATTAGAATTCACACAGGGACAGGACAATATATATAAAATAAGGAATGCTTCATGAATTTGCATGTCATCCTTGTCTAGGGGCTATGTTAATCTTCTCTGTATCATTCTAATTTTAGTATATGTGCTGCTGAAGTGAACACAGTACAGTCAATTTTCTTACCAGCCAGACCATTAGCAGCCAGTGTATTACCCCTTAATACACCAGTCATTAGGTAAAATCTCAGAAAAGTTCTCTGTAGTGATGCCCTCTGGTCTGCATACTGCCCTAATCTCTGAAAACAAGTCTTAAAAGAAGGATCAGAAATTAGTAAACTGGGCCTGGAGAGATGGCTCAGTGGTTAAGGGACTTGCTTGCAAAGTCTGACAGCCTGGGTTCAGTTCCCCAGTACCAACCTAAAGCTAGATGCATAAAGTTGCACATGCATCTGGAGTTCATTTGCAGTAGCTAGAGGCTTTAATGTGTTCTTGTCATTGCCTCTTTCTCTTTCTCTCTTTCTCTTTCTCCTTGCAAATAAATAAATATTACAAAAAAGAAAGTATTTGTAAGCATTATGACAACTTCAGAAGACCTATATGAGTTATATATTAGTTCATGAAGGAGAAGAGGGATAAAAAAACATTTTAAGGAAGTAACAGTTGAAAACTAAATCTATAGATCCAATAAGATCACTCATCTCCAAATCCAGGAAACATGAATAAAATTATATCAAGACACATCATATTTTTATGGATAATCTTATCAGATAGACTGGGTTTAGATTTGCCTACCAGAATGGTGGAGCACACCACTGGGTGTGTCTTTGAGAGCCTTTCTAGAAAAGGTTAAGGAAAACTCTCCATGAATATAGAGGACCCCATTCCATGTCCTGGGGGTCTGGGCAGAATAAAAGGGTAATTATGTAGGTAAATAAACATTTATTGTCATCTAAATCTCTTTGAAAGATAGTTTGCTATTTAACAAAAATATTTGCAGGGTTATATGACATTTATACATGTGAAATGAATGAAAGCTAGCCCAAGAGAAAAGGAAATATAATAGTGTAAGGATATTCTACTATACACAAAGTACTTGTAATATCATTTGAAAATAGGCTTAATAAGTTAAAGACATAT